>ML838208.1:23600-48936 GCA_009831015.1 Picea engelmannii | reverse complement strand
TCACTCATGCACTCATGCCGGAAGTCATCCCCTCCATCGTCGACCCCTGCAACTTGCACACACCCCTGGAACCAGCAGCAACCTTAAGTTATCTCGTACTTTTTCTGTGAAGCACAGCACACCTGTACTAATCCTGAGGTCGTACTATGCCTTAACATTTTTTTTCTACCTTCATCTATTCTATACCCGAGCTTTGATGTTGTCATCACCCTTACATAATTGACTAAGGAGCTGGAGTAAGAAGCAAGTTGTCAGACCTATGGTTTCAAGAGGCGGTTTGTCATGCCCGTGGATTGAAGAAATAGTTTGTCAAGCCTGTAAGAAACTCCCTCTAGGTGAGAGAGGCTATTGGGGAAGTGATTTTTCCAGAGGGAGCCCGAACAGCAGCTATAGTTCTTTGAGAATTCATGTCTAGCTTGTTGTTAAATCCTTGGAAGGGAAGTGGGGCAGCCGAAGGACTGTTGGACAGAGAAGGGGCACACTTTTTGGGGTGGGATAGGCATGTGGGGAATGAGAGGTGTAGGATGTTAGTGTGAGTTGGCTCCTGGGATGAAATCTTGCTTGTTGACTGTGCAACTTCTCGTTGTCTCAGCCTAGCCTAGGAATCCTTTACCTGGGTGGAGTTTAGTCCAAGCTCGGGGGTGACCCATTGTTGAGAGTAATGAGCAGCGTGGTCGAAGGCTGGGAGGTTCGTGGAAGGTCTGAACGCAGTTGGTGGTCTGCTACAAAAATATAATTATCAATTATGTGTCATTTTCATGCTGTGTATTTTTGCATGTCTTATATTTATGATTTTTTCATGTATATGCTATATGTATAGGCTTACTAGTATTTCCGCATTTATTTGTGTTTTAGCAAAATGTAATTGTATGTTAAGTTTTATATGTATGAAGTTACACAATAGTTTATGTGTGCCATAGCCCAGTGGGACTATGGTTGGGTATGTACATTTTTTAATATCAAAAACCTTAGAAGTTCTCTATGTGGCAGTCCCCGACCTGAGGAGGCTCGAGGGTGTGCTACAAGTTTGGTTTCAGAACTTATCAGAGTGTTTTATGGAGTAGCATGGCCCGGCCTAGGTGGATGGGGATGTTGCAAGTAAACCATTCAATAAACATCACACAGAACACAATTTTTACCATGGCTCACCCCCTCCTAGGATACATCCACAAAGATTTGGATTCTCTGCTCTTTTATTTAATTTGTTGCAAACTCTTGCGCTACGCACATTACATCTTCAATCATACAATCATGTTGAGGTTAAGGAATCTGTGTGAGGTGTACTAGATCACACCGGGCTCCTCATCCTATGACCTAACCCTCAATATCTATGTTATTGACTCTTCTACCGCTTTATTACAATCAATAGTCTCTCAAATCCTCAGTAATATCGAACTGACTAACCCCTGACCTAGACCTCCTAGGTTCTTATTGATACTACTTTTCAGGCTTATATTTATTACAATCCTTATCAAAAACCCTAAACCTAACATGGTTAGGCTTTCCTGCCTCCTCGCCACGTGGATTTTCCTCTTGCATGTTGCTTTCTTGCCACTCATTACGTGTGCTCCAAAATTAGGTCTTCCTTAAAATAGGCTTGCACCCAACACTAGGGTTTGAAATTGAGGGGTGTGAATCCTCTTAATTCCTCAACAAAACCCTTGCAAAGAAATTTATAAGCTTGATAATTATGGTGGAAACTAGGATAGGGTTGTATATCCTTATACTCCCTATCTATTCTTAGCCAAAACAACCTTAACTTGAATCACCAATGATAATAACAAAGTAAAGAACCATACCAATCCAAGAAAATCCTTTTAACATGCCAAAGTAAACCTCCATAATAAGCTAGAAGTGACCTCCAAGAGATGGTGAATCATCATCATCATCATCAATAACCATAACCAAAAGACATCAATCCACAGCACAAGAGGAAAAATACTCCAAGTGTAGTGAAAATTCCATTCCATGTACTTCTCACAAGTAGGAGAGTTATGTTAAAATGAGATCTTATGATCTCTTATTTATACATAATGTCACTAAGATATTTTTTCCACATAATTTAGGGTAAAAAACAAGACTAGGATTCAAAAACCCTAATCTTTCCCCTTTTTGCAAAGTAATATTAAACAATTCACTTTAATTTCACTTTTCGCACAAAGAAAACACTAGTTTATAAAGATGCCACCCCTTTAGGGGACATTTTGGCACTAGGGGAAGTCATTGGTGATGGAGGAGTGTAGAAAGGATTCCCAAAGCCACGTTTCAAGCATAAAAGTCACTTCCTTCATGGTCTAAGCCACAAACCCCTCAAAACTTCCTTGTGACAATGCATATCAACCTCACCACCAAATCCCAACCCCCCTAGGTGACGTCATGCCTCTAAAGGTGATGTTTTACATCTCTTAGGAAAAACGTTTGGCATGTGGGGGCTAGGTTATGTTTTCCAAGTCATCTTCTAGGCCTCTAAAGTTTGATCTCTCTCATCTAGGATTTTTTCCCTTGGCATCCACCTGTGGGCTTCAATCCCCATGGAAGCCCAAGTTAGGCTTGTTCCTCCAAAATTATCCACCAACTAAGTCCTACAAATACAAATAAGCACACCCTCCAAGGATCTAAAGTCAAAATATCATGATAAGTAAATCAAGTCAATAAATGATCCATCTAATCATTTTCATCAAATATTACCATGTCAAACAATTAAGTGCTCAAAGACATTATGCGGCTTGCAAGCTTGAATATGGGTGGGTTGATGAGGTGTCCTATTGGGTAGATCTTTCCCTAGGTCAAGAAATGTTTCCAATAGATGCCTCTCTAATCCATGTAAAGTGGGTGAAGTGGTTAGGGTCAAGACTCAATGGGCATGGGGCTCATGACATACAAGGGGTTGCAGTGTCTCATTCTTGGGTGCCTTCATACAGGGTGTGTGGTACCTTCGTTTGCAATGCACTTTTTCCAAGCCCGTTATTTTTCCATTATTTGTTTATTTCATAAATTTAAGGACAAGTTGAAGGCCACTGCCCTAGCGTGGTGTCCATATAATGACAGTGTCACCCACAAATACCTGGTGGAAATGAGAAGGTTGGATCGTGATGAGACCCTCTTTCTCTCAGCCATGCAACTAAGAGCCATTACCCTGGCTTGGTAACCAGATGATGGTAATTTCATACCACTAGATATCCATGAACATGATAGGTCGGCTCGTGATAAGACCTCATATCCTCCAACTAACCTTTTATGCATTTATAATCATATTTCTTGTGGGTCCCCCTTTTCTCAAAGATAAGTGTTTCATTGATTTCTTGAGTGATCCCTGGGTGAAGCATCTAGTAGGTTTCTACATAGGATTCTATATTTTACCCAACGACAATCACTATGTGTCTTCATCCCCTTCTTCCCATAGAATGAGGGACAACCCCTACTTGGTTCAATACACCCTAAAATCCCAAAAGTTAAGGAAATGGGGGGAAATAGTGATGGAAAGTGGTGAGTATGATCATGAACGGTATGATGGCTCTTCAAGGGAGTTCCTAGTAGCAAACCCATCCCCAAGGAAGACCACTTACTAGGGAACAATGTCAACCACCAAGGTGAATCAGGGTAAAAGGCATAATGTCCAAGCATATGTCTAAGATACAACATACTCAAATGCCTCAAATATTGAAATTACACTCACCATAATACTTGAGTTGTACCTCATGGAGAAAGGCCCACTCCCTCTCGGAAGCCAGCTGGTGTGGTGGATTCCATCTGAAAATCTACGACCTATGTGGTCGTGAGAAGGGTCTCCATCTATGAAAATGGATATTGTTAGTCATGTAGTCTCTTGGCACTCCATATCTTCAACCTGATGGCCTCGAGACATAATATCTTTAATTATACACAAAATGGGGATAACGGGTTTCTTATAATCAAGAGCATGCATAGCTTTGAACCTCTACAATTAGAATTTTCATATAACGATTGTAGATAAATGCATTTCATGAATTTCTAGCTAATGGCACCAGCATCCTCGACCCCTTTCCCTTTTCATGCTTTACCTTCAAGTCATATCTTCTAGGTATGCCTAGCCATCCTTAGTCAAACATTCAAACTATTTTCTAGATGATAATCACCTCATATCACCATGCTCTTGCCCAACAAATTGTGCCTCCATATCACTGTAATACCCCAGTTTGATCCTCGGATTAACAATGTAAATATGTATATGATAAATGTAAGAGGGCCAGACAATTTAATATGTAATTGTGCATTGATAATAATAAAAATAAACATCATCGGCTCCAAACAAGGAATGACAAGAACATGGGGGAATATTGTCCCATGATAAATGAATGAAAGGGGGCTCGAGGGGGCTTCAAGGGGGGCCAAATCCAAAAATAATAATATTTTATCCCAAGCCTAAGTCTTTGATTTTATGACATCCTAAGCCATATCAACCTTGGATAAGTTTTCCAAGTGAGAAACATGGGCTTCTTAAGAGGCCATGTGTTAAGTTGAGAACATGAAAATATAATGCATGTATTTTGGTTATGTAACAGATTATGTCATTCTTCCTAGGGGGGTGAGTGGTCTTAGAGCTTGTGTGTGTGGGATGAGTTAATTGAAATTATGGGTATTGATTGCCATGAACCCATGAGAGAAATTGTGGCCATGTTCCAAGGAAATGGAAGCCATCGAGACAAGTAATTACAGTTGAGAATACTTGAAGTTCCTAGCATTGATATTTCCTATCTAGTTTGTACTATAGCCTTGTGAGGAAACGGAATAGTCCAAGGGAATGCATGGAAGAGGAGGGGATTTCATTCCTTGGGTTGTCCAGAATGAAGAGGAAAGAGAGTCGGTGTATTAGGATTGTTGTGAGAATGAACAGAGTATAAATTTTGGGAATGGGTTGAGAAAGAGGATTAGAGCCAGCCATAGGAAATTCATGCTTATGGATTCATAGCCTCAGCTCGAGGGTGGATTGTTGTATAAATTTTATGTGCAACACAACCTATAGTTGGGTGGAACGTCCTTTGTCTGCATCCAATTAGTGAATTATTCCCAGGAGATAAGTGTATATGTTGTTATGTGTAATTATGTTGAATTATTAGTGTTACGTTATGAATGAATTGTTGTTGTGTTCATATGTGTGAGCCTGCATTGTTATGTTTTATGCATTAATTAAATTAACAACATGATAGTAAATAAATATGGTATCAGAGTTATGTAATGTGGATTCCATCCTAGTTAGGGGGGTGGGCATATTTTAAAAGGTATAAAAGCAAAATATTGAGCAAGTAGGAGAAATTTGGAGCACCCCACCATCCTAACAGCGTATTAGGGTGTTTGGATACATTACAAAGTGGTATTAGAGCTTAGTTACAGCATTGGAGTTGTATGGGCCAAGAACCATTTGACATGGCTAAGAATAATTTATAGTTGTAGCTCATTTGTTTGACAAAATGTTTATGTGGAAAATTGTGTAATTGTTGCAATCGAGGAATTCATGGGGTTTGAAAATTTCCTGGATGGTGTGGGGTAGAGTCTATATTCATGAATGGAAGCATTGCAAGGAGAAATTGGAAAAAAATAAAAATAAAAATTACAAGTTGCAGACCAACTATTCAACGGAATTCCTCAAGGAAATAAATTGAGGAAAATCCTAAAATTAGAAAAATCCCCAATTTTTGAATGAAATTCCATATAATAATAGCTTGGAAATGTCGAATTGGTAGGCCCATAGGTCAAATTTGGCCCAGGCGAATTGATTCTAGAGATTTCATGGCAATCGTGTGGAGTAAAAAAAATAAAAAAATATACATATTTTTTATTAAATTGTTGAAATTATGACATGGACTTGTAACAATGGCATGGGATAGAAGGGTGGCATTGAGACATCAGGGTAATTCCAGGTGGATTTGGGGTGCATAGGTGGAAAGGTCCGCAGGGACGGGTGGCCATGCCAACAAAGGAAATTACGAGTTTAAATAAGGTGGTTTTGTGAGGGTTCCTTGGGGACCCATAATCATTGTGGGAGTGACACATTTCCCCTAGAAAAAACATGGCGATAATCATCTATGGTACCACTAAGTTAAATTAAACCCTATGCTAGTCATTGGCCCATAATCAATCTCAGTCATATGTCTAATATCTATAGCAAACAAACATGCGCACTAGCCAAAGACTATAGGAGATGGGACCCCATCAATCCCATCAACTAATGATAAGGCATTAGGTGGAAGGGATCAGGTAGAGTGGGACCCCCTATCCCATCGATCATTCAGTTCATGCCAATTGGTATAAAAGGACAAGTAGGTACAGGTGGGGCCACAAATTATAATAAAATAAAATATTAAAGGAAAAAGGTAAGGGGGGCCTCAGATGATGACATCATCGACTCAAGAGGCAAGGGTGGTGACATGGTCGCATCAAGGGATGACAAGTAGAAACCAATGCCACATCAGCAGGCATGCACCATGCCATGTCAACCAAGTTGCCACGGCAGCAAGAAGATAACATGTTTTAAAAAAAGACTGGAGCCAAAAACTCGTTTTGGACATAATCGAAGCAAAAAATATCATATTCAGGTGAAATTTTGGAGTTTAATCCACATTTTCGAGGGCCATGAAAGTGTCAATGAGGGCCACTAGATAATTCTATTCCAAATTTACAGAGATTGAAATTTTAGAGGTTTTTGAATAATATGGTGGTACTTTTTAACAAAGGCCTCATTACTGATGAAATTTTTATAGAGATCTAGGGGAGCATACATCAAAATACCTAGTGGGTAATTTGGCCATATTCAAAAGGTTTTTGAATGAGATGCAAAAAAAATCCAAATCCATTATTCCATGAGACTGTTTAGGGATTTTTAGGATCTTTAGAGGAGGAAAAGGGACCTCGGATCAAAAATATATAAAAAATATTAACTCAACATTTACCCTCCTCAACAATATAGACAATTTTGTCTTACTAAATGTTTTCCATTTTTGCTTTGTTTGGAAGATAGCTAATCTTGCTAAAAAATATAAATTTGAAGTGTAAAAAGGAGAAAGTTGAAAATTCCATATTGATGCGGAATTTGCTAGGAGTATCAGATTTCCAATCTAAAGGTTGTTGTGTACTCACCATCATCATTATTATCTATTCCTAATATAAATTTTTTCATGTTTCTCCATATATTTTATTCTACAAGTGGAATAAGTTGGCCTCTAAGCTTGTTTGTACCAATGTGAAAAGTGCACAAATTGGGCAAAAATTGCAAATTCAAGGAGCCCTAACTTTCATCTCAGAACTCATATCGAGGCGTGAGTACAGCCATTGGAAATTTCATTCACAAGAGAACATGATAATATGTCTAATATTTCAAATTATACTTCTAAATATTTCAGAATGTTGCAGGAAAAAAGACATTTGAGCTTAGTGAACAATGATATTATTAAATGGGTAAGATTTTCGAAGTAGTGTTATTTTTTAAAAGGTGTTCCAAATGATAGAGGTATATACAAAAAATAAAAATTGAACAGGGAAGATTGTGTATATTTCATGATGGTGCCTATGCAGTGATGTGGAGGCATGGTTGGAGATGCAAAAGCATGTCCATAAAAAATGGATGAGTATTAACCAATGAGGTATTATTGTTAGTAAATAGGAATACTCGAGGAGAGGGTGTTATGTCATGCTCTATTGACAAGGTGATAAAATTCCATGAATGACAATTGTTAAGGTCTGTTACATATTTAATTCTAGGTTTAGTCATTAAGAATAAAGGAACCATAAACTTATGTCTTGAATGAGAATGCCTATAKAATATTTCTTGTAATTAATAAATGCAATTGAAATTACAAAAGAAGATATAGAGAACGACATGGTCATTATAGTTGAATATAGTATGAAGCAAAGAAATGGTGACATGTATAAGGATCCTTGGGATATMTGGTGTATTGGATCTGAATATTATATGCCACAAGAGAATATTTGTCYAGGGTATGGAAGGTACCTACATTAGGAGAAGATATTTGTGAGAGTCATAACCATTGAAACTAGTTATTGTTTACAACCAGGAAACCATGACAAGATTAAGAGGCATGCAACAAGATAGCGAGTGAAAAATKCCATCAATGTGCATAAAAGGATAAGGTATGTTTCTTAACCCATGAWTCTAAAGAAAGTAATGATGGTTGCAAAGTACGTTTGCAAAGAAGAAAGTGATGGAGGTTAGTATGGTAGAGAAAATATGCCAAGGAAAAGAGGACAGGGGACTCATGAAGTGATGTGTGTCTCATGGGATGGGTGAATCATCTTTGTGATCAAGTGTAGGAATGCTTGGAAAATTTGCAAGACATGAACCAACAACTTATGTTTAGATAATTCAAAGCAAGAAATCCACTTGTGTTATCAATGTACACAGTGGAAGCATGGTGCAAAATATAAATAATTCAATGGATGGAATAATGAAGGTTCATTTACATTAAAGTTTTCAATGGATAAATCAAGCATTCCATGGTGTGGATATTGACTTTGGTGGACATAATTAGACTTCACAAAGAATATTCCAATGAAGTGAAGAGGAATTTCATAATTGAAGAAATTCCACGGACAGATAGAGATAATGGCAAGGGATTCCATAATGTGGAATTTCAAGCTCGTTGGAAGATATTGCAACACTCAAGGAATGATGACAACAATGAATGAGAATTGTTGATGCATGTAAAGAATTTTGAGTGCAATCCAAGTGTTTAAATGGATGACAAATCAAAGAAGAACATAAGAAGTGGAGTGATTTCCTAGATGGAAATATTAAGAAGACGTATGAGAAGGAAAGCATATATGTGTTTGATATTGTTTGCAAAGGAGATGAGATTTGAAAGAGACCATATGAATATGGAGGGAATTAATTGTAATTCTATGAAATGTTGGAAGGTCCTGTTGAATTTACAGTTGGGTGCAAAATAGAGTGAACTCTAGAGGAATCACTGTGAAGCTACACTGACATAAAATGCAATCATTATACTATGATGGAATGCTAACTAGTGAAATCAAGGCTAAAGAAAAAAAATGTCCAAAAAAGCAGAGGGTGGTTATAAAGACTACAATAGTAATATTAAGTTGGAATCATAAAACTATAGCATCACAACTGTTGAAAGGTCAAACAAAGTAAAATTTGGGCAAGATTGACCTAGAAAAGGAAGAAGATGTTGATAAAACAATACCAAGATAAAATATTTGTTGGAAATGTAAAGTAGCCAAGATGGACTTGGCTAGAAAGTGCTTAGATTAGGGATTAACAATGATCAGAGTGAAAACAGAGTATTTGCAAGAATTCAATGGAATTTGAGGATAACCCAAAGATTAAAAAAAAAAAAAAGAGATGGAAAATGTTAAAGGATGTTGATGCAATTTTTGTAGCAACAATGATGAATATGGCTAGCAAGGAAGCCATGTTAATGAAGGGGGATTTATGAACTTTATCTTTCTTTATTAATATATTTTTAGTATTGAAAGAGTTGTTATATGTTGATAGTTTAAAAGCATATGAATGTTGGAATTAAAAGATATAGTTGGAATAAATATGTACTAGAGGGCATACTGAGAATGATGTAGAGTGCATATAAAATTGTTTGAGCATATATATAGCATGCTTATAGACTAAGAGTAGTTTGATTTTATATATGAAATAAATATGTTATTATGATTGAAAGTGACTAATGATAGTTATGTAACAAGGAAATGGATGATAGCATGACTAAAGATGTTGATGATGCTATAGCATATGATAGTCAATGATAGTCAAGGTGTCGAGGCATTGGTTGGATGATGTGTTGAGGCATTGGCTATACCTTCCAACTTATCATGGTGAAATACATGATACAAGAATATGGTATTCTATAATAAATACAAGGATGCATTAAGTAGGTATGCATGATTAGTTATGAAAATGTGCAAGTAGTGAATATGCACACATGTTGGTTGTGGAGCCTGATTATCTTCATGATTCAGAGGTCCTTGCTTTCAGTCGTGTTTATACCCCATGAATTATTTACACCCCATAAGTATGTACACTCTTCCACGCGGGGGAGTGTAGAGGGGGGGTACCCCCTCTGCGGGGTCCGGGGGCAAGCAGGCCCCCAGTGGGGGTTCGGGGGCAGCGTTCCCCGAAGCAAAAATTGCCTTGTAAAAGTATATTGTAATTTCATTGTAAATCTAGACCGTTCATTATAAGGTCGCAGATCTAACGGTAGAGATTATGTTAGGGTTTTTTTCCCTAGAAGGCAACCCTCTTTTATGAGGGAAATGTATTGCGGCTATGGATGATGGTGAATATTGTATTCTGAAAGAGGAGACTGTGAGAGAAAGAAGAGGAAGTTACAGCGGGTTTTGTTGTAGGTTGTATCCCTTCATTTGTTGGATAATAATAAGGAAGGACCTGACAATTTCTCTGGTGGATGTAGCCCACACTGGGTGAACCACGTAAATCTGTGTCTCTCTTGTATTGTGTATCTTCTGTGTTTTATTTCCACATTTGTTTTATTTTATTGCTCTGCAGTCCTGTTTTTCTAACAACACATGCATGTTGAGATATAAATGATTGGTTACATTATTTGAATTTCTACTCACTCATAAATTTGACATCATTTTAAGACTTCTTATTGTGGATGCAGTGAAATAATTGCATGTTAGAGTAGTCACACTTAGATGGAGTACATTAAATCTTTGTTAAGGGAACAAAGTTATAGAAAACGAGGATGGCTAAAAGAAAGAAATATCGAAAAAAGGTTCTTGGAACCTTGTGGTTTCCAAAGGATATTGATTATAGATTGGGAGTGGATGCCTAGTAATAAGTTGATGCTCTCCTTGAACATGAAGACCTTGGCAAGATGGATTGACCGAGGGACTGTTTAGCAATGAAGGGGATCCCTAATCCTGGAAGGGTGAGTACCACAAGGAAGAGGCAACTTACATGAATTAAATTTTCTACAAAAAATGCATGTGGCATGATGGTTGAAATCAAGAAGAGTGTGTCGGAAATAACAGTGAGTTAAACTCTTGCATGTGGCAACTCTCTGAAGAAGAAAAATAGTCATGCATATAAGTATTGAATTAAAATTGCAAATTTACTTTTGAATATGTGCTTACATTGTGGAGTTGAGAACTCCTTTGAATTAAATGATTGTTGCATGATAATGGATATAACATGTATGTTTTCTTGATGGTTGTTATAGAAACAACTAGATAATGAAAAAATGAATTGAGTACCTAGAACAAACAACACCACAAATGGTGATATTCCAAGGGAAAAATAATGTAATACCAACAACAACCAAATAGTATATTGGACAATAGGAAGGACATGGTGCTCAAGAAAAAATGTATAGGACAAGTAAAGTCCAGTGGACCTACTACAACTCTGAAGAAGCAACATAGGAGTTGAAGGATGCAATGTGGAAGGAACATCCACATTGGATTCAAAACTTTTGATGTAAAATTATTTTATATATGTATGGTTATGTGCACCGGGGATGGTGCAAAATCTAGAAGGAGGGGAATGTAATACCCCCAATTCAATCCCTAGAATAGCAATGTAAATATGTATACAATGAATGGTTGAGGGACAGACGATGTAATATGTAATTGTGCATTGATAATAATAAAAATAAATGTCATTGGTTGTAAATAAGGAAGGACAAG
Organism: Picea engelmannii; assembly: GCA_009831015.1. Lineage (NCBI taxonomy): Eukaryota > Viridiplantae > Streptophyta > Pinopsida > Pinales > Pinaceae > Picea > Picea engelmannii. The sequence goes on along the minus strand of ML838208.1, from coordinate 37,263 downwards.
AACATGGGGGGCTATGATTCCACAAGAAATGAATGAAAGGGRGCTTAAGGGGGGGGCTTAAGGGGSGGGCAAAGCCAAAATAAAATAATAATATTTTATCTTAAGCCTAAGTCTTTGATTTTAAGACATCCTGAGCCATATCAACCTTGGGATAAGYTACCCATGTGAGATATGTGGGCTTCTTAGGCAGTCATGTGTGAAGTTGAGAAAATGCAAATATAATGCATGTGTTTTGGTTATGCAAGACATTATTGTCACTCTTCCTTTGGGGGGGAGTGGTCTCAGAGCATGTGKGGGGGGGATAAGTGAATTGCATGTATCTTTTATTGAAATTATGGATATTAATTGTGATGAACCCATGAGAGAAATTATGGCCATGTGCCAAGCAAATGGATACCATTGAGACGAGTAATTATCACTRATAATCTTTGAAATTCCCAACATTGAGATTTCCTAGTCATTATATATTGGATCCCTATGAGGAAATGGAATATCCCGAGAGACTACAATGCATAAAGTGAATTTCATTCATTGGGTTGTGCATCTTGAAGAGGAAAGAGAGCTAGTGTATTAGTATTGTTGTGAGAATGAATAAACTGTAAATTTTGGGAACGGACTAAGAGAGAGGATTACAACCAACCATAGGAAATTTGTCCTTGTGGACTCATAGTCTCGGCCCAAGGGTGTCTTGTTGTATAAATTTTATGTGTAACAGAGCCTATGGTTGGGTGGAATGTCCTTTATCTACATCCAATTGGTAAATTATTCCCAGGAGATAAGTGTATATGTTGTTATGTGTAATTATGTTTAATTATTGGTGTTATGTTATAAATGAACTATTTTAATGTTCATATGTATGAACCTACATTGTTATTTTGTATGAATTAATTAAATTAAAATTTGAATGGTGATAATGATATGTAAATGGTAGGCCTATGGCCCATCCATATCATCAACATGGATTCTTCTAAACAATATAAAAAGTGAATCACAATGTGGTTGTATGCAAAAATGGATTTGTGGTATGCATTTTAAATAAAATGAATTGTTGGGAGTTCAAAAATGGATCTGGTGTTTATGCAAGTATAGAGGAGTGTCCCACTTCTTAGTGGGGAGAAATAATTTACCAAATGTTGTGGGTGACCTGCGTGTTATCACATGAAGTTGTCAAGGGTCACAGTTGACAACGATGAGCGTAGGCAAGTAGGCGAGTGCAGTTTGCAGTGACAAAAATCCCTTGGTCATTTCGATTAGGTGCCATCTCTAGACACAGTTGGAAGGTTTCCACAGTTGGTAGGCAGATAAAACTTTGGCGAGGGCAATAAAATAGTTGGCACGCCTAGATAGCATATCATGATCGGATCAGTGGTCACCAATTATTTCGACACCACAAGTTGCGCAGGCATTAAAATCCAAAGGCAGGCCGAAATCCAAACCATGGTATTGCGGGGAGGATACGTGGCGGAATATGGTGCATTTCAAGCCCGAAATCGGTGTGGGTCCAAACCACTTTCAACGGCCCATAAATCACATGAACGTATAATGTCGTATCCAACAGCGACATGTGGCCACCCGCTAGTCATACAGCCATGCTCCAATCCTGAGAAGGATTCAGTTAATTAAAAAGGACCAGTAGCTGAAACCTCAGCTCAATCCATAAATAGGAATCTTGGAAGCTATGGTCGAGGAGAGAAAATTGTCAGCCCGAGGTACCACACTGGATGGTTTCTTCTTACAAGCCCATACTAATCTGAACTTACATATGACAGGAGGAAACACGCACAGTCTGAAAAAAGGAGGCATAGACGAAAAGATTTGAATGGAATGGCTAGATCATACTCCTTGCAATTGTGGATTGATCTGATATAAATAGATCAGTTTAAGATTTTGTTAAGGTCGTCAAATGCTTGAGCAGAGATCTCTATTTTTTAATATTTGATACCAGAGATGTTCTCTGGTTATGTATGAGACTTGAGACTTTCTCATTAATAGAAGTCACCTTTTTTCATCATCTTGTTTAATCTGTGTTGAAACACTCATGCATGGAGGATCCAAATGAGGGTTATAGTTGTATCGTAATGTAGGTTTGATTATAATGTTGTTGTGACATGTTTCGGTATTTTATTTGTTTCCTTGTTTCCTCTTATGTTGAAATGCTTCGTGCATGGAAGATCCAGATGATTTGTTGTATTCGCATGGTAATGGAGGTTTGATTATTTTGTTGTTGCGATACATTTCGATGTCTGAAACTTGAGTTCAAGAGTTCTCTTGTGTTAGAGTTTTTCTTCACCAAGTTGCTTGAAAGTTGGTTTATCATAGCAGACTTGTCCACCTTTCTCACTAATTCTTCCTTTTTCTCACCTTTAACCTTAAGCCATTGACTGAAGTTAATAAGGACCTCATTACCCTATGCATTTCTTGTCCAGTTTCTGTGTTAAAATGTTCTTGTACTAAGTTTTGTCCATTTGACCTCCACTCATAAACCTACCTCCACAAACATTTTGATGGGTATTGGGCTTATCCTCTTTCAATATGAGGGTGAATATCAGTGCTAAAATTCTTGGCGTCATTGTTGAGGAACAAATTGAATACATTTCCCTGGGATTGAACGACAAATAAATTATGATTCTAAAGGTTCATCAAAAATTAGTACCTTGAAGATTACAAATTGCACTTGGTGACTCCATTGTTTCAGTTGTGGCTCCCAAATGTAGACACATGAGGTCTACTCCACAGCTACCTCTGGAAACACTTGAAGTTGACCCAGAAAATATTATCAAGAAAGGAAAGACCTTTCAAGAATGGCTTTCAACTATTGGACCAGGTGATTCTAGTAATTTACATGATTCTTCTTTTAAAACTCCAGTAGTTGTATCTAATTCTCCTTTTATACCATCTGTTGGAGTTTCCAGAAGTCTAGATTTTGAAATTTTTCTTGTTGAACTCTCCCCTTCTAGTCCTCATTTGGAAGAAGAAAATTTTGACACCCCTGTTTCCCCTGATATTGTAAAGTGGTTTAGACCAAGGAGCTTAGAAGATTGTCCCACTTTAGGTTTTCCTACTCCTCCTCCTGTCAAATTCGATGTAACTAAATAGGGGGGAAATTATTTCCCCTTGAATCCTATACCATTCTCATCCAACACTCAACCGCTTCCCCCTTCCCCTAGAAATACAATTGCAGTCCTACATGTCCAAACTCCATCTCCCCCTTGTTCTCCTACAGCTCACATCCAAAAGGCAGGTGCTAATCTTCCTAGAAATAGGATGGGTGCCATAGTGGCTGATAGATATGCCCCTCTTGTTTTACCTCAGCCTATGAATTCTCTCCCAATTGGAGACTACCTTAAGTATATGCCCAAGTTCACATGGGAGGAAGACATAACTGCAGAAGAACACCTTTCAGCTTTGTATAGTTATGCAGATAATCTTAACATTGAAAATGAAGATGTGTGGATGATATTTTGTGTACAGAGCCTTGATGGTGAGGCTAGGAAATGGTTTAGGGGTTTGACTCCTGGATCTATTGATGGGATTGAGTCTCTGGATGATTCATTCTTGAGGCATTGGGGGGATAAAAAAGATTTTCTTTATTATATTACAAAGTTTGGGTCACTTAAGAGAAAAGAGGGGGAATATGTTTCAGACTTCCCAAAAAGATTTAATAAAATGTACAATAAGATTCCCACTGAAATAAAGCCTACAGAAACCTCTGCCAAGATTACTTATGCTAGTGGTTTTGACCCTGAGTTTTGCCTCCTATTGAGAGAAAGAAGAGCTACCTCTTTAGCGCATATGCAATACACAGCCCTTGAAGTAGATTCTAATATATTGGCAGCTGACAAGATTAAGAGTAAATCTGATAGAGATAGAATAAGATGTAGGTCTGAAGCTTCAACCTTTGATTCCTCTGTTGCCCACCCTCAAGTAGATGAGTTGGAAAAACTGGTAAAATCACTTTCTGCAGAAATGGAGAAATTGAAATTTGAAGGAAAGCAGAGCTATAGGAACCCCTAGAATGTTGATAATAGGAGTAATTTCAGAAGACCCAATAATTCCCCTCAGATCATCCAAAGAGAGAAAATAAATAGGGATAGGGATGATCAAAAATCCAATCCCCTCTCCAAAATAACCTTGTTACCAATGAAGAAGGAGAGGAAAAAGATGTTGATCCTGAAATCCATTGTCTTGGCCACACCTCCTCATCTCCTCATTTAACTCAATATGCATATGAAGAGTCTCTCATGGATAGCCAACTAAATGAGCTGAACAAAGGGGAAAGGACCAGTGGCAATCCGAATAGATACAACCTAAGGTCCAAGAAGAAAGAGGGAAATCTTGACATTCTTGATTAGCCTACTAGAACAGAGAATCATGCTAAGGGTGTGGAAGTTGGAAGCAAAGAAAAAGAGGCACAAAATCCCCAGGCAACAGTTAAAATCCCTACACCAAAAGTTAAGGAGATTATGAAGCCTCCCTCCTCTTTTAGCTTTGAGAATGAGATTCAAAAGATTAAAATCCTTGTACCTTTTTTAGAGCTAGTTAAGAATGAGGATTTCAAAGGTACCTTTCCAAAATGTTGCAGCCTTAATTACCTTCATCTCATCCCACAGAACCAATCAACCTCCAATATGAAAAACCATTTGTCATTATAGGACCTCTGATAGAGGAGAGGGATGAATCCTCTCCTCATTTCTATACATCATTGGACATTAATGATAAATTGTTGCACAACTATTTGATGGATTCAGGGGCATCTCATAATCTCATGCCTAAGACTGTCATGGATGAGCATGGGTTGGAGGTTACAAAAACCTACCATGACCTATACTCATTTGATTCCAGGAAGGTGAAGTGTCTTGGGGTTATTAAAGACCTAGTTGTTTCCTTGTTCCAGTTGCTAATGAAAAGTGTGTTCATGGATATTTTGGTGGTTGATGTCCCCCCTAAGTTTGGGATGCTCTTGTCTAGATATTGGATCAAAAGACTAGGGGAAAATTTGCAGATGGATCTTTCATACGCGACCATTCATGTGTTTGGGGGGGGACATAGAAGGATTTATAGGGAAGAAAATCTTGCTTACATTATCAATGATGAAGCAAATCCTACCACACCTTATTTTTGCAGTTGATATTGATTTATGAACCAATATGTTACAGCTCATTGATGCTCCCCAAACACCTATTGAAATTAGAAAGAAGCCTATTACCTCTTTTGAAGATCCTCCTCCCAATACCTCTGTTTGGAATATGTTTTTTGATGGAGCCTCATCCAAGGGGAGTGTTGGTGTTGGGGTAGTATTTATTTCCCCTACCCAAGAGACCATATCTTTGTCTTACAAACTTGAATTTGAATCAACAAACAATGTGGAAGAAGATGAGGCTCTTGTTTTGGGTTTGAGGGCTGCCAAAGACATGAAGATTGAAGAGATGGAAATGTTTGGAGATGTTGAGTTGATTGTTCAACAAGTCAAAAATGTATATCAAGCTAAGCACCCCAAGTTGAGGGACTAAAGAAATGAAGTATGGGATCTTGTTGATATTTTCTTCTTGGATTTTAATATCTCATTTGTTGCAAGAGAGGAGAATGTTATGGTAGATTCCTTGGTTGTTTCAGGAAGTAAGTTCAGGGTTCCTTTACCCTCCAAACTCAAGTATGATGTGGAAGTAAAGTATAGACCCTCTATTCCTGACAATGTCAAACATTGGAAGGTTTTTGAGGATGATATTGAGATAAAAAGGTTTCTTGGGACTGTGGATGAATTCTCTACTTTACAGATTGATCAATATCAGGATACTGAAGAAAACCCCCATGCTAATATTTTTCTGAATAAAATTGTTGACCATCATATTGTTAAGTTACCCAGTAACCATATTCCAAAGGGACTTGTCCCCTTGGAGATATTGTTTGACAGAAATGATGTTGTTGTGAAGGTTAAAGGTTCAACTGAAGATATTGATGTGACTGAAGCAATTTAGGAGCAGAGGAAGATCCAAAATATGTCAAATTGTCTAGCAGCTTGTCGAAGGAACAAAGGGATGAGTATGTAAAGATTTTGAGAAATTTTCCAGATGTGTTTGCCTGGAAATATGAATATCTAAGGACATATGACACAAAAATTATTGAGCATAATATCCCTTTGAAAGAGGATACCAAGTCAGTTAGGCAGAAACTCAGACAGATAAATCCCATGTTGATGCCTATTATGGAAAAAGAAGTGAAAAAGTTGTTGGATGCCCAGATCATCATTCCTTTGAGATATTCAGAATGGGTGGCTAAATTGGTGTCTGTTAGGAATAAAAATGGGGAAATCAAGTTATGTGTTGATTTCAGTAATTTGAACATGATCTCCAAAAAATATAACTACCCCTTGCCAAAGATGGAGCACTTTTTGCAAAGAGTGACTGGTTCATCTAGGATGTTTATGATTGATGGCTTCTCTAGCTACAATCAGATCTTTGTCCTTCCTGAAGATAGAGAGAATACAACCTTCATTACTCCTTGGGGCACATTCATGTATGCTAAAAATCCATTTGGATTGATGAATGGAGGAGCAACCTTCCAGTGAGCCATGGACATTGCCTTTTTGGGGAGAAAAACAAATTTGTAGTCATCTCTCTGGATGACATTATAGTGTTATCAAAGTATGAAAAAGAGCATTGTCATCCTTTGAAGAAGGTCTTCCTGAAATGAAAAAGTTTTGGTCTCTCCCTCAATCTTAAAAAATCTTTGTTTGCTATGAAGGAGGGTAAATTATTGGGGCATATTGTGTCAGCAGAAGGCATAAGAATTAATCCAATAAGAGTAGAGGCCATCGAGTCCTTATATTTTCCCAGATCCAAGAAAGAGGTTCAGTCTTTCTTGGGAAAAATCAATTTTCTAAGAAGGTTCATCTCTAATTGCGTTGAGTTGGTTAAGCACATTACATCCATGCTTAGAAAAGGAAGAGAGATGAAATGGACTGCTAAGTCCAGAAATTCTTTTGGCCAAATCAAAATGGATCCAACTGAAGCACCTGTGCTCATCATCCCTGACTAGTCTAAAGAATTTATAATATATTTTTTTGCTTCATCTGATACATTGGTTGTTGTTTTTCTACAGAAAAATACAGAGGGGTTATAGCAGCCTATTTCCTTTTTCAGCAGAGCATTGAGGGATGCATAAATGAGATATGATATCATGGAGAAGCAGGCATATTATTTGGTCAAAGACATCAAGTCTTTCAGAATATATTTTCTCCATTCAAAGGTTGTTTCATATGTTCCCTCAACCTCATTAAAAGAGATATTGATCCATCCTGACATAGATGGGAAGAGAAGCAAATGGATTGCTAAAATTATGGAATTTGACCTTGAAATGAAGCCCACTAAATTGGTAAAAGGCTAAGGTTTAGCCAGGATGTTGGCTAAATCAAACTAAAAAGACTGTTATAACCCTAATTTGCACCATACAAGCTTACCTGGCATCAGGCCATCTCAGATTCCTTCTTTGCCAAAACATTGTTGAACAACTCTTCTTAAAATCACTTTTTATAAAGGCCCACGTGCCCTGCTCTATTACTACACGCGTGTACACGCTCGCTAACCCAAAATATCCCGCCTGTACCTACAAAAGCACGAAAAAAGGAAAGTTGTCGACGGAACACATAGATTTGGGTGAGTTAACTGAACCTTTCGTCCATGCATGGCTGAGGGTTCTCCCAAATACCCATCTTCTTCTAGCCTATAAAAGAAGGGTTAGGGGTCCCATTTGGAGGAGGAGAATCATAGTAAAGAAACTATACCCAATTGCATATTCCCTTTTTCCCAACCCTTTAGCCTTCCTTGTGCAAAGACAAAGATAAAGAAAAGAAGTTGGAGGACAGTAGAAGAGGAGCCCAGGACCAGGTTCATGGAGCAGTGGCCGGCTTCATCATTGTAAGTTGATTTGTTGAAGTTAATAATAAAGAGATACTTTTCCTGTCCCACCATATGAGGTTTTTATGATTTATTGTATACTTGTTTATTTAAATCTATGACCCATTAATCTATAGATCAAATGCATGTGTAGTTTGTTGTTTGTTTTATGTGAATGTAGGTCAGCCTTGGGAGGAGAGTTGCAATCAAAAAATGATCAAGCGTAAGGAGAGATCTACATCAAACGCCCGTAATAAGGTATGCTCATTTAACTATGTATTTGTTTAGGAATAATGGGGATTAGGTCTGGGACGATGGTAGAAAGTAGAGATATTTAGGTCTTTTATGCATGCATAATCTAACCCTAAGTGCTAGTTCGTAGAGGGATTTCCCACTCACAACAGAATTGGCGACCATACCGGGGAACTCTCTAGGGTTCCTGGGGATATTTTTGGGTATTTTTAAGAACTGATTTCATTTTCGTGTTTTTAAAGTTTCTACGAAAGTCTGAGCTAACAGAGATTCTGTTCTTCCATACCAGTTATCTCTATTTCTTTGCTTGACTGTAATTTTTTCAAGACCCACATAGGTACACGCAGCATGTATAAGGCCAGCACGTGTGTAAACACCCTTTGAATTTACACAGCTCGCGTGCACATGCTTGTTGTTGAACTGTCAGTGGTGTTCTTGAGGAGAAGTTTTGTTGGAGGTTTGGCAGTCATCCTTTCCTTTGACAAGAGCTATACCTATCAGGTTTTTGGGTCTTTGTCATACCAGTCAGTAACTTAGGTTTGATCACAGCAATAGCTTTCTTTTTCATTTAGAAGTTTTTCCTCAAAATTTTCTTTTATAGGGTTTTTAGACAAGTGTGAGAGTCCATTTTTTAAAATTTACTTGTGTGTGATTTTTGACGTGACTCTTTGCGATCTGCGCTTAGGCCATAAATTTTTCTTGGTTTGACTTGTTGGTATTTTTCCTATTTTTCTTTGTGAGCATTCAAATATAAAAAAAAAACTTTTGTTTCTTTGATTGGTTAAAAAGTGTTGTTTTGCATTAGTAACCAGGGAAAAGTCTTTGCTTTCATAAGTTCTTGACAATTTACTTAGATCATAAGTAGATCGTAGTCGAGTGAAATCCTCCTTTGAGTTTGTTGTTCAAAGATCTTAGAAAAATTTTAAAAGTTTGAAAAGTTGTTTAAAGAAAAGTTTTTGTTTCCAAGCTTTCTGTTTATTTTACTTTCGTCTTTCAAACATCACTAGTTTCACTTTCATAGCCTTTGACGTAAGACAAGCCATAAAATTAACNCTAAATCTAAAATTCATTAGACTTTTTATGTTTGTAGGGTCAACCAACTAGTTTAGGGTTAGGGCCTTGAATTAGGTTGGAGAGGAAACTCTTCAAGGTCATTAAAATCAAACATTGGAGTCTGATTTAGGGAGTGTCAAAGTCCAGTATCATGAAAGTTATCTGGGACCCCCCTCTAACATAGGGGATAAACATGAGGTCGCGTGCGGAAAGGTAGCAGAGATAACCCCTCCAAAGCTGGACCAATCGTAGTGGAGAACACATATAGAGGGCTTGTTTTGGGATTCCGTCGATTGCATTTTCCATGGAGCTTCGTGGGTATTGAATCCGTTCAAGGTCCTCAGTTGTCTTCCAGACCATTTTCTTTCGATACCCTTGACAGGTTTTAGGCTCGATACCCTGCTCATTGTGGTCTACCCAACTTTCGACTGTACCCGCCTGGTGACTATTCGCGCACTGGAAACCTAGTTGCCTATCTTTTTAAGGACATACACAAGTGACTGGGAGGGTATACCACGGTACCTAGGACAGACATCAGGCCATGCTTTGCATATTATACCCGGAGGGTGCTTCCGTATTCGAGTTTCACTTGCACCGATAAGTTGCTCTAGTGTTGGTTGTTGTAACTGTTCTTCCAATTAGTTTAGTGTTTGCTTGTCTTATCTTGTAGGGACTTTTTAGTGTGTGTTGTTTTTTGAACGATTAGACAGCCCTAGAGTGTATTTGATCTTCTCACACAATAGAGGATCACGAGCTCCTCCGGTCACAAAGGCTTCAGGGCCTATCACCAGTTACACTGGAGCCACCCCCGCCACCACTAAGGCGAAAGCTAGACCAACAAGGGTCTTTTGAAGCGACCAAGTCACAAGAAATTATACCCGACCAACATCCGAAGGAATCGACTATTTTAGACTTTGGAGCGAAATCCCTTGGTCCACCTGAAACCTCAACCACTGATATTTTGGAACCCAACATCGTACCGATTCACCCTTACGAGTGCCAGACAGTGTCACATGCAGCAATGGAAACAAATGTTGTTACTCCTTCTGGGAATTCTTCAATTCCCACTACGGTGGTCACCACAGGAGAGTTTCCACCTCCTAACCCACTGTCACCAGTCTAAGCCACCATGGTCTCGGCCACCTCTACCTCGCACACTGGTCTGATCCCGTCTATGGCGGCATCCACAACCCCTTTCACACCAAGTGCGACAGGCCCTCTGTTCTCATACAGGATGCCTAGTTCAGGTATAAGTCATGCACTTTCCTACTCCACTTCACAGACTTCAGATCTGGGGGCAGGGAGCTCTAACGCTCCTCTGCAAGGCCACATGGGGGTCACTCCTACTCCTTTTAATTATTTCCCTTACGAGGGAGGTCATATACCTCCTTCGTCCCCTTCACTCGGTAGCACGCACCAGCCATCCATCGGGCCACCTGCACACCATAGTTTACTTGGAGCAGCGAGTCAAGCACCACCTTCGCATAATATGTCGGTAGGTTCGACACCGTTTTCTTTGTTCAGCGCATTTGGTAACAATGCCTTCTCATCAACTACTTTCCTGACTGGGGGAAACCCTGGTTTCGGACAACCTATTCCTATGCAGGGTATTATTCCTGCACAGGGGGAAAACCTAGGAACTTCTTCTGCATCAGGGCCTTGGAATTATTGGCAAGGATTCGTTCCTTCGTTAGGAATGTTGATCTGGGGCAATTATTTCCACAGTCAATGGAACCCCGAACAAGGTACTATGCCCATCCCTATGGGTTCGGCATGGGGCAACCCTTCGAATGTAATGCATGCCCATCCATCTACGTCCTATTTTGGGAATCAGTCGATGATGTCTCCTCACACACAAAATCCATACGCTGGTCATGGCCATGGTTTTTACCAGAACCCAAGCCAGCAGCCGAACTTTTCCTGGCAACCTGGTTCCATTCAAACTCCAGGTCCCTTTTTCCCAGGTTATCACCAACAACCCAAACTACCTTTCCTTGAAACCTTGCATTTTCCAGACTTGACAAGGTTGTTGAATGACCCTATATGTCATGATCCATGTTGGCCTCCTATGCCGACGAAGTTCCCCTCAGACATACCAAAGTTCGAAGCCAAGCCTAACAAAGATCCAGGCGATCATGTGACTACCTTCCACCTTTGGTGCTCATCTAACTTGTTGAAAGATGACTCCGTAGAGTTGTGATTATTTCAACGTACTCTCATTGGGAGTGCCACGAAATGGTACATTGAGCTCGACCGCTCAAGATACTCTTCCTTCGGCAAATTGGCAATGGCCTTCCTAAACCATTTCCAATTACCTGTGAGATACGATGTTGGCACAGAATTTCTGGCCAATTTCGCACAGACAAACGCGGACGATATCTCTGATCACATCCAATAATGGAGACGGTGGAAGAGTTTAATTAAGGTACATACCCACCATCATTCCTTCTCGAGTGGTTCCTTAAGTCTTTGGTCCCACAACTATCCAAAGACGTCGCGACTTCAGGAGTGTTTTCTGAAGAAAACGCCATCATGAGAGCTCAATAGCTTGAGCTCATCTATTCTCAGCCTGGTTTATTATATGATATCTTTCCAGATGCACCACGCTCAATACTTGATAAAACAAGACAGAGAGTTGGACCACATGCTGATGGTATTGTTGGTTCATCACAAACAAAGCCCGCTGAGCAATTGACGAAGCAGTTGCAACAATTGTCTATACAACACACAGCGGCCAGCCAAACTACTATTTTGGCTGCTCCCCCTACTAAACGTCGGATCTACACACAATGCAATCAACAAATCCAAAGGCCACCCAGCAGCCTGAAGGAAAGAAAAAACAATGAAATAAGGGTAAGGGGGATAACAAACCCACTGATAATTCTGGCAGGGCAAATACTGAGAAACGGAAGGCAAGGTATCCATGCAACCTGTGTGCGGAAGACCACCCAACCCACTTATGTCCCCAGCTTGCAGAAGCCCAAAAGTTTGTGACACAGCAATAGCCTGTTGTGTTAACCAATCCATTTCAACATGGACAAAACCTAACTCAAGCCTCTACAAGCGCGAAAGGGGGCAGTCAAGGACCCTCTCCATCATCGAACAATCCTGCATCCGCGAATATATATATGATGAAGGGTGATACTTTCATATCCACTAGAGCACACGACTACAGTAAACCAAGCACTTCTGAGAAGGGAAAAGAAGTCAAACTCCCATCTCTTCCTCTATAGATTGAGAAGAGTTTGGGAGAAACAATGACACACATCCCAAAAGGCGCATTCAAAAAAGATTCTCACAACCCAAACACAAGGGCCGCCCAGAACTATTCTGTGGCGGAAGATTTGTCTCAAACCCCTTGTGCAATGTCCGCTTTGGAGGTCCTCCAAAGCTTCCCTTCCCAGAGGAAATCTTTATTAACCACTCTAGGATCTACCAAGACTTGTAATTCGGGTACCATCATGCTAGATACAACCGACTTAAAACCTCGTCTGCCTTATCACGTAGCATTTAAGATAGTAGTGGCTCACCCCATGAAAAAATTTACTCGAAATATTTTCTGCACGGTGGTTGATGAGGGCGCATAGACATGCATTATGTCGTTGGCATGTTGGAAGGCCATTGGCCAACCTGTTTTGTCTTCGTCGCCTACTCTTCTCACTGCTTTCGACTGTCGTTCGTTCCGACCACATGGTATCATTCCCTCTTTTCCCATGCAATTGGGAAGGAAGATCGTGTGCGTTGAGGTAGAGGTAGTCGACGCATCCCTTAACTACAATATTTTGTTAGGTAGGACTTGGACTTATTCCATGCAAGCAGTGGTTGCTACAGTTTTCCAGGTCTTGTTGTTTCCACACGAAGACCGGATTGTAACCATTGATCAATTGTCTTTATCCAGATCTGAACCTTCATTGGGGGTGTTCGTGGTCCCGATGATTGATAATCCTCAACCAGGCGTAGTCAACATAGGATTTGGTTTGTGCCCATCTTTGATGGGTACCTTCAATTACCTGCCCCCTCAAGGCGATGTCAAGTTCATATCCGACCACCATAAGGTTGAGATTTTCCAAGTTTCGTCATTTCGCACAACTTACTTCACCAATCTGTGGATACTTCCTTCCCCATTGACCACGATGGAGGGGACAGGGCATCCAGGCATGTCCATGCCCTTGTTCGCAGCGTGTTATAACCCTATAATTCATAGGGTTATCTGTTGACTGGAAATTTTTCACTCTGGATGTATAGGTTTGCAAATAATATTTCATCTCTACAAATTATTTTCAAAGGAAGCAGTGCACCAAACCCTCAAAAAGTCATTCAGCCTAAGTTTTGCCTCATATACTGCATTTGTACCTGGAGAATAAAGAACGCGCTTAGATTGACGGTCGATCTAGTGGCGCGTAGATCAATGGATGATAGTGGATTCCGGACCCCTTCGACTGTTCTGCCTTTAACGTTGGGGGGGG
>ML838207.1:27082-44625 GCA_009831015.1 Picea engelmannii | reverse complement strand
TCTTTTGTTTCTCTCATATCCTCTTTGTCTTCCCCTTCTTTTTCATCTTTTGTTTCTTCTTTGTAAAGTTGTTCCATTGATTCATTTTCTTCTTCCTTTAATTCTTGTATACTTGTTTCATCAATTGCTACGTTGATGATTTCCACCACTTTGTTCAATCTCAGGTTGTAACATTTGTATGCTTTTCTTGTACTTGAGTAATCAACAAGTACTCATTTTTCCACACAAGAATCAAACTTTCTCATTCTCCCATATTCTCTTTTGATGTGGCATTTTCTTCCAAAAACTCTAAAGTTCTTCACATTTGCTAGTCTTCCTTTTCATAGCTCGTAGGGAGTTTTGTCAATGTTGATTATGAGCATTACTCTGTTTTGAATGTGAACTGTTGTATGCACTACCTGTGTCCAAAAAATATCTGGCAATTTGGAATCCATTAGCATTGTTCAAACCATTTCCTGTACTGTCTTGTTCTTTCTTTCAACAACTCCATTCTATTGAGGTGTCCTAGCAATGAAGAATTGCCTTTTTATTCCATGACTGCTGAAGTAGTCCATAAATTCCTTTGAAGTGAACTCTCCTCCATTATCATATATCAATCATTTGATTTTTGAATCCATTTCATTTTCAACCATTTCCTTGTAGATCTTGAAGTTTTCAAAAGCCTCTGACTTATTCTTGAGAAAACAAACTGTGGTCATTCTTGTATAATCATTAACTAATAACATAAAATATTTCTCACATTTTAATCCCTTTGTTGTAGTTGGTCCAACTAGATCAGTATGCACAATTTCCAGTGGTCTTGTCATTGAATATTCCTTTGATTTGAACCTAGTCTTTGTTTGCTTTCCTTGTTGACAATGCTTGCATAAAGTGTTGGTTGGTTTTTTGATTTGGGGAATTCCTCTGATTGCTTCTCTTTTGCTGACTTTGACAAGGTTATGAAAATGTATGTGACCCATTCTTCTGTGTCATAGCCAACTTAAATGTTCCTTTCCTAGACAACACTTTTCATTTCCAATTCAACTTAACACATATATGTTGCTTGAAGTTCTCACATCTGTAGCAATCAGTTTTCCTAAACCTTCTTTTCTTATCTTGCACTTTTGTGAATCGAAAGTAACTTTATGACCTTGGTCACACATTTGACTCACCCTTAGAAGATTATGTTTCATATATTCTACTAGTAGAACATTTTCTGCCTTTGTATTCTTGTTCCCAATTCTGACTATGCCTTTTCCAATGATTTTAGATGAATCATCATTTCTGAAGGAGAATGATCCATCTCTTTCCTTTCGTAATGTAAAAGACCTATCTCTATCACCTCTCATGTGTTTTGGACACCCATTGTCAACATACCAACCACACTTCTTCTACTTAGCTTGTAGAGAGAGTGTGAATTCTTCATTGCTATACTCATCCTTCTTTCTTATCCATGTACTTTTCTGAGGTTCATGTCTGTGACTATTGTTATTTTGTTGTAGTTCTCTAGGAGGGACTGTCATTCTGCAATCTTTGGCCATGTGTCAAAAATTGTTACATTTGTAACATTCCACTTCAATGCTCAAAGATTCAAACATGTTGTAACTTCTTCTCTGTGTTTCACAAGGCCTTCTTGGATAACCCCTTTGTGTATGAATTTCAAAGTTGTTTTTGTTCCTTTTGTTAGCTCTGCAATTCACAAATTTATGTCCAAAATTATTATATGCATAACATAAACCAAAAAACATAGTTTGATACCTAGGAGTTGAAGATATTCTAAAAGGAGGTACTCTTATGAATTCTTCTTCTTCTTGAGGCCTATCTGTCGGTTATTGATTATGAAATATGAATCTTCTCAGTGAAGGAGTGTTCTTGTAATCTTCCTACCCCCCTTGATTTTTTCTGCAAAGATTTTTGAATATGTTTCTTTCTCTGTTGTTTTGGAGCTTGATCCTTTTTTCTGTCTAATTGTATTCAAGTCCGGACTTGTCATGAGGAGATTTTTGACTATTGATAATGTCATACAAAACTTTTGAGTTGTTCTGCATATTTTTATTTTGAAGATCCTTTATTAAAGTGACAATCTCTGCCTCCAAATTTCCAATGATCTTGTCTTTTTTTTTCTAGTTTTTCTTTGAGTGCTTCTTCAATTCTTTTCTCTTCTTCTATTTGAAACTTCAAATTTGTGATCATTTGTTCTAGTTCTTGAGTTTATTTTTTCTTGTCTAGTTCTGCTTGTAGTTTCTTGTTTTTATTCTTTTCTCTTCTGACAACTTCTATGGCACACATTAATCCCTCTTGGTAGTCAACTTCTGCCTCTTCAATTTCTTCTTCAACTTCTTCATATTCTTCTTCGGCTTCTTCATATTCTTCTTTAGATTCTTCTTTATCAAAGTCTTCTACTGCCATGAATAGAACTCTTTTTGTCTCACTATCACTGACTTCATCTTCATCTGATGATGAGATGTCTTCTTTGGTGCATAAGTTTTTCTTGAAAAATTTCATTGTGGTTCTTTTGCCTTTATATGTTTGTTTTCCTTTTGAGTAACCTTCATCATTTCTCTTTTTCTTATAAGGACATTTGTTAGAAAAATGACCAATACCATCATAATTAAAACAAATTAAAGAAATCTTACCTCTATACCTACCATCGGTTCCCTTGTTCAGTCTTTTGACAAAGTTGGCCACTTCTTCATCATCTTCCGAGACGTCACTGCTGCTACTATGTTCTTCTTTTTTTCTTCCCTTCTTCTTTGAATTTTTGGATGCTTTGAAGGCTGATTCTTTTATATTTGTATTTTCCTATTCAATCTCATTTCATATGCTGTGAATATTCCATGTAATTTGTCCATGCTTATCGAGTTTAGATTTGATATTTCTTCTAGTGCTGATATCTTAGGGTCAAATCTTATAGGAAGAGATCTTAGTACTTTTTGAACAATTACACATTCTTTGATTTCTTCTCCCAATCCTATGATTGCATTTACTGTTTCATCAACTCGTAAAAAGTAAGCTTAATATTCTCATCTTCCTTCATCTTAAGTTGTTTGAATTGATCTCTGTATGTTGGAAGCTTTGTTTCTTTAACTTTTGAATCTCCTTCATAAATATTTTGAAGTTTGTCCCAAATCTATTTAGCGGATTTACAATGTGCATCTTTGGTGAATATCGTTTCATTAAGACCATTCAGAAGTGAATTTTTGGCTTTGGAATTATTCTGACCGAGTTTCACTACTTTGTTATTTGTTGGCGGAACTGCTAGTGTTGTGTATCCATCTACAATTGATTGCCAAATTTCAAATCCATGTGCATGTATATATGTTTTCATCATTATGCTCCAAAATGCGTACTTCTATCCATTGAATTGTGGTATTCCAATTTTTTACAATTTTTTTCTCTCCATGATCTACCTTTCAGTGGTTAAATTAATTTCTGAAGGAACCGACTTTGATACCAATTGTTGGATTACTGAGAGGGGGGATGAACACGTAATAGAGAAATTTAATCATTTTTAACCATATAATCCAAGTGTTATATCAATGTAGCATTATCATCCAATAACTGCAAAGTAAATAAGAAATGAACAAATGAACCATCATACACATACACAGTACATCGGTGTTTTACGTGGAAACCCAAAGCAGGAGAAAACCAAAAAATGTTTTTTCTTATATGTCTTGAAGAATTACATTCATTGGAAGCACCAACTTCCTCTGTTTTCCAGCTGCAACTAGAAGGAGGCTCCAACCCCCTTGTTTCTCAGGATACAACCTGAGGGAATCTCTAACTCTCCTATTCTCTGGCTACAACCAAAAGGAGGCTAGAACCCCCTATGTTCTCCGACTACAATTGGAAGGTGGATACAACCACCTGTCCTTGCTCCGTCCAACTGCCCTGAAGTATAAGTAGAATGATGGAACCACTGTCACACTATCACTGTGAAATATACCACTGTAAACCTGTACCAATAAAATTGAACCATGCATCAACCACACATCAACCATGCATCAACCTGTACCTCAACCTGTAATCAACCTATACCATAAACCTGAACCATGCATCAACCATGCATCAACCTGTACCATAAACAAGTGCATCAACCATGCACCAACCTGTACCAAAAAACCTGTAATCAACTTGTACCATAAAGTGCATCCAACCATGTACCAAGTATGTACCAATCATGTTTCAACTACTCATCAACTATGACATATCCATATGTACCAAAATCATCAACTATACACCTCATGTATATTCCAACTCATTAACTACTTGTCTCAACCATGTACCCAACATGTACCTTAACCAAAAGCCCTCATAAATTTCATCATCCAAATATTATTTGTAACTCTATAATAGGCCTGGTGTATATGATCACACACCTGCAAACCTTCCTTAACTTTCACAACAAGAGACTAGCATTTTCATCAAACGTTTTTTTAGTCCCACATGACTAGTTTGGGATTAGTCAACAACCCTAACTTGAAATAATCATAGCTATGTACCTATAATGAATAAAGATTTGAAAATAGTTCACAATGTTCTTTAGTTTTTTTATGCAATTGATCCAGCTGTCACTACTTGGAACCTCTCATAAAAGGAGTTATAGAAAAAATGACATACCTTGTTGAATTCTGGCTTATTCTAGAGAGTGACCTTGTAGAGCGTTTCCCACACAGAATATTTGTTGAATGGATCTGAAAATGTTACAAAGAATACTACAGACTGTACTATAATCAACACATTTGGTCTTACTGAATTGGGATCTATTATGAAGAAGTTGTGATGTTTTTACCTGAAACACATGTTTTAGACTAGTTTCAGGACTAGCCGCAAACCCTATTTTACACGGAGTGCAACTCCAAAAATACAATGACCCACAAGATGAAATGTTTACCACAGAAACTTGGATGTGTTTCTGCAATGGCCTATCAATTTCACTGTTTGAATCATTCTAGAAAAAATGTTATTGAGAAAATGGTGAGATGACCTGTAGATAACATACCTTAGAAAGCATCATCAAAAGAATTTATCCTCCCTTGAATTCCGGCCTTATTTTCTTCACCTTCCCTATGAAATTCGGCATAGATATCCTTTGGGTACCTCAGTCACGTATAGATATTCAATATTCTCAAGTGTGATATTAAATGATAGAGCCTTGCCTCTTATTTATACTCTCCAAGTAGCTTCCTTAGAATCATCTTCTAGGTCACTTTGCCCACTTTCCTTATTTTAGGGTTAACCCACTTATAATTTCTCCTTTAAATTTATTATTTAAATAATTTATTTTGTATTCACTTTGAATTATAGTACACTCATCACTTCAATTTATTATTTACCTTCTAAAATATCTTAAACCACTTTTATTACTTTGACCTTTTGGGGCTTCTAGATGACATATGAGGGTTCTCCAACTTCGTAAGGCCATAACTCTCAAACCGTGACTAGTTATATGACGTTCCACATACCACCAGAAATGGAATGACATGCAATATCCATATAGAATAATATTACTTGCAAATATATCAAAACTCATATCATTATACATGAAACAACCTTGGTTCCATTACCCAAACCTTTGTGCTACCGAAATTCGCTACCAGACTTTCTTCAAGGGTTGACATCAATGAAAATGAACCTTAATCAACATTCTTGACTTAGGATACTAATTCTATGTTAACAATCTATTCTCTCATGAAATAATTTACTTTTAATTAAAAATCTATTTTTATTAATTACATACACACATGTGCACCTATCTAAATCTTATTTCTATTCTTCCTTTACTAGGATTAATTTACCATATTCCCTTAAGCCCCTTTAATGTTTTATTTAGTCAAACAACTAGAATTAGACTCTTTGTTGGTTTTCTAGTTTATAATTTTTAATAATAAAATGCATGCTCTTTTCTAACAAAGTCTAAGAATTTATTTTATTTTCTAGGACTTGTATATTTTATTTACTCACAATTTTGGTTAAGCAACATTCCCTTCAAGACACTCTTCCATTCTCCAAGGGTGCCACTCTCCATTCACTATTTTGGAAGATTGTCAGACACTTGGATTCAACACTCCACTAGTCGACCTTGTGTGAGACTAAGGGCTTGCTAAGGTATAAGGTATCTTCCTTATTCCATGCCCTTCATTAATCCTTGTGAACAACTATCTCAGTCTTCCCTTAAGACATGTGATCCTCTTGGAACAAGGTAATTGCTAACCTTCAGTTCAGTTCACGATGAGAGTTCTAGTAGGCTTTGAAAGAGATGTTACCACACCTCTCCCTCATCCATATGATATCTATGTATGACCCCTTTACTCTTTATGTGATTCGGATTAGCAAGTGTCACCATGCCTGCATCCATTGACAAAGATCATGTAGATAATACATATGCATGAAATCCATACCAAATCAACATCAATATAAATGTGTATAAATCAAGTAATCAAACCAGAATAAAAGTCCACTCCCTTACTCAATCCAGAGTCCAAGGAAGTTTTTTGATGCCATCTGCATCCTTACCCTGTAACGTTTCCTGCACACTCATGAAACATCATCATAATATCTTCCAATACTATACATAAATAAAATAAAATATAAATCTCAATACTTAACACAACATAACTCATAAACCAAAACATAATCATAATGTACCATGTTTTAACTGGATCACTTGCTTGCAAGTGTCCTCAAAGAATAAGTCAATGTATAAAATGTGATCAGTGGAAATGGATGTTACATACACCCCCTCTTATTTTAAACTTCATCCCAAAGTTTGCACAATCTATCACTGAAAACAATAAATGTAGTTGATGCTAAACTATATATCAAACTATCAAAATAAATAAGAAAATTGCTGACCCATATCATATGCGTCCTCCGATGTAGCATAGTGTGGGCTATAACTGTCCCACTAGACTTTGACCTGATCGACTATTCGATGTCGTAGTTTTCAAGTACAATGTTCCAGTATGCATATCGGCTCTGCTATGAGAGCCCCCTTGTCCAATACCTACAAACAACTCATGCCAGTAACATGTGATGAATCTGAAATATAATGACATAAAACTGATACATGAAACACATCGTGCATACGCCTCAAAAAAATCAGGTAAGGCTAGTCGGTAAGACACAAATCCTTTCTTTTCCATAATTTTGAAAGGTCCCACAAACCTTCGAGAGAGTTTAAAATCATTTCCAAAATTGAACGAACACTTATGCAGATTCACGCGTAAAAATACTTTATCACCAATATCATAACTGTGGTCTATACGATGCACATCCACATAACTCTTTTGTTGGTATTGTTCCTCTTTAATCCTTTTCCTTATGGATTGCATGGGATCTTAAATTTCTTAGATCACTTCTGGTCCCACCAGGACCCTGTCATCTAGTTGATCCCAACTTAGAGGTGTCCTACATGGTCTTCCATAAAGAAACTCAAAAGGTGTCATATTTATCATAATCTGATAAATGTTGTTGTATGCAAAATCTACCAATGGAAAAAAATCCTCCCAACATTTTTATTGATCGATCACATACATTCGAAGCACATCCTCTAAAATTTCATTGGTTCTTTTTTTTTCCATCTGTTTTAGGGTAATATGTTGTACTAAAATTCAATTTCATTCCCAAAGATTCTTGGAAACTAGTCCAAAAGAATCCAGTGAATATCGATCCTCTATTAAATATTATCTTCCTTGGTACACCATGTAATCTTACAATTTCATTAAAAAAATTCTAGATATGTCCGGTGCTTGATACATCGTACGAACTGGAATAAAGTGTGCACTCTTTGTCAATGTGTCAATGAATACATAAATAGAATCATGTCTCCTTACTGTCAATAACAATCCAACAATAAAATCCATCGAGATGAATTTCCACTTCGATTCAGGAATTACATGTGGTTGTAAAAATCTCGTTGGATGTCTATGTTCAGCCTTCACTTGCTGAAATTCAAGACATCTCGCCACATAATTAACTATATATGTCTTCATTCCCTTACAAAATAATAAATTTTTAAGGTCTACCTTCATATTCGTGACTCCAGGATGAGCCATATACACCGCTCAATGAGCTTCGTTCAAAATTAATTTTTTTAATTCATCATTTGGTGGTACACAAATTCTACTATTATATATTAAAATTTTGTCATTGTTTAAAGAATAGCCCTCATATCTAGGTATCATCATCGTATCTTGTCCGATATTGTCCTTTACTTCCTTGTACCAGTTGTCATCCATATGTAATGCTAAAATAGTTTCTTGAAGATTTGTCTGTAGTGGTATTACTAAGAAAATGCAAGGTCTCTGATTCAACACATCTGCTACTCTATTAACCATTCCCTTGATATACGTGATCTCAAAATTGTACTCACTTAAAAGTTCTAACCAATGCCTTTGTCGCGCGTCCAAGTCACTTTGAGTAAAAATGTGTTGTAATCCACAATGATAAGTTTTTAAGTTGAATTTCTATCCAATAAGATAATGTCTCCAAACTCGCAAGGCATAAACAATCGCCAATAATTCCAAATCATGCGTGGTGTAATTCTCTTCATGTATTCTTAATTTCCATGAAATATACGCGATAAATCGACCTTCTTGCATTAATACTCTACCCAATCCTTCCTTGGATGCGTTAGTGCATACCAAGAATTCCTTGTCCATATCTGGAACCTTCAATATTGGTGTTGTTGTTAAAAGTTCCTTAAGTTTCTGAAATGCTTTCCCGCATTCCTTTGTCTATACGAATTTCTTATTCTTCTTCTGCAATTACGTAATTGTATTTTCTATCTTTGAAAATCCTTCTACAAAACATCGATAATAACCTTCTAATCCCATAAAACTACATACTTCTTGCACATTCGTCAGTGTTGGCCATTCCATAATAGCCTCAACTTTCATTTTATCCACAACGATACCTTCTCCAGACATAATGTGTCCCAAATAACAAATCTTTTTCTGATAAAACAAACATCTCAACAACTTTCCATACAACTTGTTTTCTCTTAAACATTACAACACTAATATCATGTGTTCATTGTGCTCCTCTCTTTTCCAAGAGTAAATAATATGTCATCAATAAATACATGTACAAACTTATCCAAGTACTCGTGGAATACCCCATTCATCAAACTCAAGAATACACCCGGGGCATTTGTCAATCCAAATAATAATAAAATAAATTCATAATGTTTGAATCTTGTCTTAAATTCCATTTTAAGAATATATTCCTCTTTAATTCACAAATGATGATATTCCGATCTCAAATCAATCTTTGAAAATATGGCCGCTCCCTTCATTTCATCAAATAAATCATCAATTCTTGACAATGAATAATGCCAAGATATTTGTATGAAGTCACTTCCTCCAATTTGTTGTTGTCATATACAAAGGTATCATAAGGGATATTATTGGATTTAATAATCATGACCTTAGTCTTATCATTATTATTAGTAATACCCATATTGGAGCAAAAATCCTTGAGGATTCTTAGTTGGTTTTCAAGATCATGGGGACTCCTTGTCATAATAAGGATATCATCGGCATAAAGAAGAAGATTGATGACTGATCCTAGATTTGTTTAACTGATGATAGTCAATGCAAAGCCTCTATGATTATTGGCACTGGGGCAGACCCAGGGTTCAACGCTACAATAGCACACCAACAAAACCCTAACTACCGGCCCTTTTGGCAAAACCTGTGAAGCAGATGAAGTCTCACCCGAGGTAGAGGCAGGGGTGGTTGCAGGACTCAGGTGTCTGGAACCTTAGTTGGGACACAGATATATAATCATGACACTTAATAGAGAACTTGTCCCCGTTAGTTCATCATTATTTAGCCAATATCTACTTCACAGATAAAATAGAGCATTGCAACATTCACCCTGATCTAATGTATTTAAGAACTTAGCATAAAGAAATGGATTAGATCTGGAAGATTCAAGAACTAATCACATTTACCTCCATCAGATCTAACATCTAGATTCATCATAAGCATAAATCATAAACATATCTATCTATCTATCTATATCAAGCACTTAGCAATTAACACATAAATACATCAACACATTGCACAGAGAAGAATAACACAGTATTTACATGGTTCACCCCCACCTTGGGGCTACGTCCACCAACTCTTCTTCTTCATTAGCTTCAATCAGTCATCTACATGCACAAAGCCACAAAACCCTTACTCTACATAGGACAGGAGATCTGTGCAGCTCGCTAGATTCTCCTTCCTTGCGTTACAACACAAAGCCTTCACAGTCTCCTGTAATGACTTGCACTTAGCTCTACAAGTCTCATACACTATGCATAAATCCTTACAAGTCTTGATCACACAGATCCAAATCTTAGCACTTAGCCAACTTGCACAACTATTGAGCACTACTTCTTCCATTTCCTAGCCTTCAATTTGTACATACAAAATAGGCCTAAACATTGGTAAACCCATGGGATGACATCCCATTCCCATTACATATTCCCAAATCCCAAAAAAGGACCAAGATCCTGTGATCTCTGCTTCATATTATGCTTCGTCTTCAATAGGCTCTTGAAGTCCCAAATTAAGTAAACATGACCAAGAATCTCCAAAAACTTTGTTAATGGCCAACAAGCCCCCAACACTCACCTGTGACTCATCCCGAGTCACTCTGGTTTGAATAGCTCTGGTTCGAATGCCTCGAGCTTGGCTCGAGCTGCATTGAATTGTTGTTGTGCCACAACCTCCTGTTCTGTGAACTCTTGGATGACTCCATCGTTGATTGGTCCCTTTATACGTTGTTCAATTGTAGTGACAACCTGCTCTAGTTCTTCTCCTTGGCCTTCTACTTCTATAAACAATTGATAGGCCTTATCTTGCACAAGTTGGAGTTTCTGAGTCACCTCCATAACTCTGCTATGGATAGTATGGATTTGATGATGTGCAATGTGCTGCTCTTGGGAGCGCTTCATTCTTTCCACAACTAACAGGGAATTCAGTTACGTCTGTATCTTTTCAGCTTGATACTTTGCCTCTTGTAGTTGCGACTCCAGTGCCTTCAGGTCTGGTTTCTCTGTGAGTTTTTCATAGGTCTGGGCACTGTGATCAATAAGGTTCTTACATTCCAAGGTAAGAGCCTTGAGCCTTTCAACTGCACTCCTAGCGGTTTCTTCTCTTTGGTCTTTTACATCTTGTGGGGTCTCGGGTACTGCACGTAGTTCCAATTCTTTGATGCGTTGATGTAGCTGCTGGATAACTTCTTCAATTTACGCTACTTGTTGTGGAACTCAATCTTCGGCCTTTAATTCTACGACTGTCATAGAGAGAAGTGCTATGTTGACCATTTCCTTTACTTTGAGTTGCTCCATGAGAAACTGTTCCTTTTATTGTTGTAGCTGTGTTTTTTCTTCGTCAAAATTTGCTTGGAGAGAAAAAGTTTCCTATTTTGCAACTCTATGTTGCTCTACTAGTACCCCTTGTACTTGTGTCAAAGATTGGGTGGCTTGTGCTATTTCTTCCTGTGCTCATCGAAAGAGAGCTTCGACTGTATTGGCTAAGCAGTGGAGTTGAGCTGGATCATCTCCCAATTTTGCTTCTCTCGACCTAGTGGAGACTATGCGCTTGGACTGTAGGGCTTGTTGTACCCCTCAGAGTTCAGTCTCAATTTGATCATATGTCTCCTCTTGCTTTGCTTCTTTTTTCTCTGCTATTTCCAGTGAAGCATCTTGTAGGGCTTCTATGAGGAATTCGAAGTCATCAGAGATGAGGATGGTCTGCATCTTGATCATGGTGGCCTTCGCTTTCTTCTGGGAGGAAGGTTTCGGAGGTGAAAATTTCCTCTTCTTCAGGGGATCAACCTCGTCTCCTTGCTTCTGTTCAAAATATTTATCATTCAAATCTTCACCATCACCTCCTTTCTCTGGTGATATGGAAGAAGTCTTCACGGATGCGCTGTCTATCTCTTGGACCTCTTCGGTCTTCTTTGTTCTGCATGGTCTGGGTGTATCCTGTGTAGTTTATGGGCTGTCTATGTCAGATATGTCCTCAAGGTATGCTAGAATAAGGAGGTTTGCTGACCATTCCTTTTTGATCTCCTCCAAGTCCTCCTCCGTCAGCTTATAGTAGGATTGAAGTTTTTTCTTGTGTTCGTCGGCATGTGCTGTGATGTAGATAAAATGTCAATCTACACTAAACTTCATCAACAACCGGACCTGGTGTAGAGTGTTCAGAGTCATGCGAGGCTCGGACTGTATGGATACCTTTAGCTGATTGTAGTAGGTATGAAAAAAAACATTTGACTGCCACTGTTTATTCATGTTGCTTGAGTACCACAGTGTACTAAACTTCGTGGCTAGAGGTTCAAAAGGCTTGATGTCTGGGAAGGTCGTACCTTCCAGCATCTCCCAAGAAAGGAAATCTATAAGGATCAAGAGACAACTGAAATTAAATTTGTATCCTTTATCCTATGCTTCTCTACAGTCGAGTTCCAACTGGTTCACTAGGTACTTCGGCCAGTTCATCTGAAGGCCCTCCGTGCACTTCCCTGTGAGGTCGACTACAAAACCAGTAACTTGGGTAGGCAGTTCCTTCATACTAACTTCCCTGTAATCAATTGATAGGAAAGGAACAATGCACCACTCTAGATAGAAGCTACCTTGTAGCCTCGCATTCCCTTCTCGACATCGCCATAAGTGTCCTTGATCTTCCGTGCGAGGGTGTGATCCATGGATTTTTCGGGGTAAAAATATTGTGGGTTGGGTCCTTGCATACTCAAGCCCATGATCAGATTGATCAGCATAGGATCAACTATTATACAGAGGTTTAACCACAAATAACCTCCATGGTAATAGGACAACAGTATCTTGATTCATGCATTCACCTCCTGGTGTCATCCGAAGTGAGGAATCTTCATGACGTTCAACAGGGTGGACTATGCAAGGCTCATAGTCCACGACTGGGGGATTATCTTTGAATTATTCCCCTTATATCTGGTCAGGTACTTATGCGGGGTGAGCATGTTATAGAATTTGTGATCTCCAAGGTTGAAGTCGCTAAACTTCAATGCTGCAATTTTATATTGGTCTACGTGAACTACGTGTATCCCCTTCGAGAGGTACGCTGTAACCAATGTGTAGTCAAACTCCCTGGGCACACTGTCTTGATTTACTACGCCGCTTAGAGGTGGAATATAGGTAGGTAATATACTCAGGATCAATTTGTCATTTGCTAGATCATCCGTGTACTTGGTTCACTTTTCATCAGATGGTTGGAATGGTCTGGCTCCGTGAGTAGTGGATGGAGAGGCTAGAAGTCCTCCTGTCGACAATTCTTGTACTCTTGTAGACATCGACATGACTCTCTCAGTCATGAGGTCGATCAAAACTTCTTCAACAATTTTCTCGTTAGCTCTTAACTCATCTGACATACAGACTCGGGGTTAACAATCTCGGGTTTGGAGGGTAACTTATACATTGCAATATGATAGAAGGCAATAGCACAATGACGACTATGTAAAATCAACAAGTCTATGAGCTCAAATTCACAATTGTAAAAAGTGTTCTTGGTGCATGTCACGATGGGATAAATAGTTAACTTGGCAACGGGTCGCTTGCAACAGTTATGGAGCCTTCATTAACTCTGTTTTTTCCATTATGGCACGGTCCCAACAATCCGATGGCGAGATGTCTATCCATAAATGTCTTTTTGCCCATTCAGAGAATTGGTATAATGGTTATACTGTCCCCAATGTCTATATTTCTTCGTCATGGCGAAGTGCCATGTGTCGTTGTTCTGATATCCCGTGAAGTTCCAATTTTGCAAATTTTCCTTTTGCGAGGTTTCCTCTGGAACCTTCTACAACTTGCCGATCTTAGCTCTCTTCTTACTTATATTTCTAGCCTTCTTCCCAGTGAGCTTCATCTTGTTATGCCTTTTTCCATTCTGATTCTTATCTCCTTTTGACATAGTGACTTTACGTTGTTGATATCCTTTCCTAAGAGTTGCGGGTGATCCTTCTTCTTTATCTAGAATAGGTACTTCAATATTCAGTGGTTCTTCTAGTGTTCTTTCAACTTCAGCATCCAAGTCTCTAGTGATAAATAACTTCGATCTGTTCTTCTATTCTTCAATAAAGTGTGTGATCCTTCTAGTCATGAATTCTTTTAACTCTTGCTTCTTCTGCTCTAAAAGTTCTTCTTCTTCTTGCCTTCTGGCCTGATCTCTTTCAATCCAAGGTTTTCCTAGTAGAATGGTAAATGGGGCATTGTTCTCAATAAATCTAATAATCTCAAAATATTCCTCTGTCGAAGTTCCATTGGCATTCATAGGTATCCAAGTGAGCTTTCCACATAGGTTTATCAACTTTCCTTTGAATAGTCCTATTCCTCCTAATGAAGGAATCATAGCAGGCCTCCCTATAACTTCCCAAGTTCTCTCTGTCATAATATTCACCTGCGTTTCCTCATCTAGAACATAGTTAATGTTGAAGTCTCTTATTCTTGATTCAAGGCATTCTTTTTCTTTGAAGATCCCTGATAATATGACATGTCGGTGATCATTCAAGGTTTCTCTTATCTGTAGCAATACTTTCTCTGATTCTTCCTGGGATTCTTTCATAATCTTAGTTTTTGGATTTGCCTTAGGGTTTTCTTGTCTCATGTTCATTTATTCAAGTTTAGCAATCATTCTAGGACAATCCAATACTTCATGGTCCATAGATTTACAAGAAAGACAACTGGGTCTTCTCCCATGGAATGCCTTAGCAAGATGTCCTGGTCTTATGCAACTGTAGCAGAGGGTTAATCATCTCTTTCTTTTAAATGATCCCCAACCTTTCCTGTATTGCGCACTAGGATCAAGGTAGCTAACCTGAAAAAAATTCTTTCTAGGATCCTGCATACACTTATTAGTCCAAACATTCTTTCTATGCATATGTATAACATATTTTTCACTATTCTTATCAGATCTATTCATATCAAACCTTCTTTCATCTATTAATACTCTAGTTTTCAAGCTAGGATAGAATCTATCAAACATACCTAGATCCATACTTTAGAAAAAAAAAATTCCACTTATCTTACTTCTGCAGAGCACAAAGCTTTCAGGTCTAGAACTTTTCAATATTCTTACCTTTATCTAAGCACAAAGCTTTCAAATCTTACCTCTTTTAATAAAAAATTCTCGCTTTTACCTTTCTCAGAGCACAAAGCTTTCAGATCTTACCTCTTTTCTTCGGATCAGGTTTCTTTTCCTTAGCACAAAGCTTGTCAAGCTAAGTAGAGTACTATGTACTAGAGCAACAAATCTATGCATAGAGATTTAACTGTTTCAGGTCAGATCATTGCACAAATCTTCTTATTCCTTAGTTCCCAACAATCACAGTTTTAGGTCTCAATAATGGAACCATTTGTTGGCACAAGGGCCGACCCAGGGTTCAGCACTACAACAACACACCAACAAAATCCTAACTACCAGCCCTTTCGGCAACACATGCGAAGCAGATGAAGTCTCACTCGAGGTAGAGGCAAGGTTGGTTGCAGGACTCAGGTGTCTACAACCTTAGCTGGGACATAGATTTGTGATTATGACACGTAATAGATCACTTAGCATCATTAGCTCATCATTATTTAGCCAATATCTACTTCACATATAAAATAGAGCATTGCGACATTCACCCTGATATAATGTATTTAAGCACTTAGCATAAAGAAATGGATCAAATCTGGCAGATTCAAGCACTATTCACATTTACCTCCATCAGATCTAACATCCAAATTCATCATAAGCACAAAGAATAAGCAAATCTATCTATCTATCTATATCAAGCACTTAGAAATTAACACATAAATACATCAACACATCGCACAGAGTAGAATAACATAGTATTTACGTGGTTCACCCCCAACCTGGGGCTACATCCACCAAATTTTCTTCTTTATTAGCTTCAATCAGTCATCTACATGCACAGAGCCAAAAAACCCTTACTCCGCATAGGACAAGAGATCTGCGTAGCTTGTTAGATCCTCCTTCCTTGCATTACAACACAAAGCCTTCATAGTCTCTTGCAATGACTTGCACTTAGCTCTGCAAGTCTCATACAGTATGCACAAAGCCTTACAAGTCTTGATCACACAGATCCAACTCTTAGCACTTAGTCAACTTGCACAACTCTTGCGCACTATTCAAATACTTCTTCCATTTCCTAGCCTTCTATTTATACATACAAAATAGGCCTAAACATTGGTAAACCCATGGGCCGACATCCCATTCCCATTACATATTCCCAAATCCCAAAAAAGGACCCAAAATTGTTAGTCAAACTTAATCATTTCTTCTTACAGTTAAGTATCGGATTTTGTGTAAGGAACCCTGTTGTTACGACAACAAGCCTCGCAAAACATGTACAATTTTTTTTGTAGGAAAGTAATAACAACAATACACTCAAACATTACAACTCAACGACAAACACATCACATGAAATCATGCAACACATAACATAACAACCCATCGTACTATCCCAACAAGCAGTTGAAGCAACATCGAACATTCAATCACCAGGGAATAAAAATGGCTAAGCTTAGAAGACAACATCAAGATCATCCAGACACAACCAATATCTAATATTGACATGGTAACATTAACCTTCGCTACAAGTGAGAAACAATCACAATCATTTTTCACAATACAATTTCATTTTAGCAAACTACAAAGTCAATGTCCTCATCATCATCGGGAAACACATCACCCCAAGCGAGGTTAACATTAGCACCTATCAATCCATGTGCACAATGATCTAATCATATGAAAGAATGCAACCACATTACAATGAGTGCGATAGTAACTAAGGAGAAAACAAACAATTCTAAACCTTCAAGCATGATACAAATCCAACGTGCCAAAAGTCCCAACTTACTATCAAAATTATACGAAAACTATAAACAAGCACTCAACCACAAGCTGAAACATGATGCAGACTGACTACATTAAATACACCTTTAATTGGCACAACAGTCTGGAATTAATCATTAACAGTTGTACCAACATAAATACTAACTCAAGCACAAGGTAACCCTTCACCATCTAATTAGCATAAAAAAACCTTCCAGTAACATTTATACCTTTCCATTTCGAAGGGGTTTCATTAATAAGAGAAAGTTAGCTACACTACCCTTACCCTCCTAGCTCAAATTAAACAAGGGACCCGTAAACCTTAGAAGGTACAACTTTTAGCTACATTATAATTTACTAACAATGAGACTAGACAATCATGATAAGTATTTCATTCTTAAATCAAGTAATAAAATTTCTCTATCCCCTATTTTAAAATACAACCTTTCAACATCGTAAGGAATGAAGTATCACACAACTAATAAATTATTATTTAACCTTAAGAACTTATTTCTCAGTATAAAACCATGCTTCTTTATTATTAAAAATCGTCATTTATGACCATGCTTTCTTAAAATCATCATTTATTAAATTGATCATTAATACATTCTTTATTAAAAAAACATAGTTTATTAGAAACAACATTTATTACCATGCTTTATTACAATCATCATTTATTAAAAGCAATATTAAAAG
>ML838206.1:34675-48346 GCA_009831015.1 Picea engelmannii | reverse complement strand
AAACCATTCCAAGTGTTTTATGCCCCAACCACCAGCTTCTTTCGGCTTAGCTAAGCTTTGCCAGTTAGCTAGGTGATAACCAGAGGTTTTTTTCCCTCCTTTCCAAATAAATCTTCTAATCAATAGTTGAATACGGTGGAGGACAGACTTCGAAGCTTTTTCCAGACTAAGCCAAAAGACTGGGATACTTTGTAGGACTGAAGTTGCTAGAGTGAGTCGGCCTCCCAGGGACAGCCAGCGAAAAGTCCAGCTGTTAATCTTCTTCTCTATTTTTCTGATGAGCCATGACCAATCGTCAATTCTATAACAGTTCGGTTTCAGGAAGAAACCGAGATACTTTAACCCCTGGTCTAGACAGTCTACCTGAATTTTGTAATCATCAATGAGATAGCTCTCTAAAAGTGGATCTAAATTAATCAAGAATTAATTGGGTGATTTTCTATTAAATAAACAAGAATTAATCATATGCAATTGAGAGTTGATCTAAGTGTCTTTTCAAGGTTGAGGCAATTTAAGATTTAATCTCGAAACTAACAACACGAAGACTATGCTTTTTTGACGATAACGTTGTAGTTCGATTCCAGGAGGAAGCGGCGGGAGAAGAATGTAGATGCCTCTTGCCGATCGAGAGGAATGGAACGTGGGGAGATAATGGAGGCTCAGAGAGCTGGGAAAAGAGAGAGCAATCGAGGAAACATCAATTTGACTCTAATTTATTTTCAATACCCAACAAATATTTGGTGGTCTAATCCATTGGACACTAGTTTAGAAAATATTGTTAGTGTCTTATGTATCACTTACAACAACAATCAATCGAGGAATCTCAACTATACACTTGATTATCTTTTAGTTGACTTTTCCAAATTGGTGGAAAGGATCAAGGATGTCCTTGACTCAGTTGACTTTTCCAAATTGGTGGAAAGGATCAAAGATGTCCTTGACTCAAGAGAAGCACGTTCATTAGCACCAACTCATGCTTAGTAAACATCCAAATCAATTAGGAGCAATTTCTTGTATATTTTTCCACTTGCTCTAATATCCATTGTTAGTGAAGTAGCCAAAATAAAAAAGGATTGTGTATATTCATAAATGAATATCTTATCTCATAAGACCAAGACAAATTGCGGAAGAAGTCCAAAAATTCAAAATGTTAGGAAAGCAAGCAAATGGGCAATAATAAGGAATAGATGAGCAATGAATAAGGATAACTTCTAAAGTGACAAATAGGGATTAAGAAAACTTAGGGTCTTGACATAGAATTATCAAGGATTCTCTCGAAGGAAAGGTCCTAAGAAGAGTTGGATACCAAGCTCAATTGATCTTATATTGCCTATTGAAACATGGGAACATGATGACTCTTGAATCTTTGATTTAGATGCAATACCCTTTTTACAATTTGGAACAAAAAGTCGATTGGCAAAGGAATGGGAGGTATGTGTTGCTACATCAAGGAGCTTAACTGAAAGATTAAAGTGTACAAGAGTGATCCCTATAACCAATATATTTTTCTTAATATCACTTTTGAGTACAAGGATACAATATTCATTGTTATGTTATGTTATGATTTGCCCCTTTCAACTCCACCTTCTATAGAAACCCTAATATCACAATTGACAACCAATTATTAACTTAGAGAATGACATTACCACCCTGAGAGATAAACATTGAATTCTTCTTTTTATAAATTTTAATGCTAGAGCAAGGCTCAATCCAATATTCTCTCTAATAAATCTAAATTCAACCCTTTATGGATTGATGAGGATGCTAACCAACTCTCAAATACAAAAGAAACACTAAGGATATTAAAATGAATAATATGGCACTAAACTTCTTAGGATGACCTATTGAATCATTGTGCTATAGTCAATCACCTTGCCAACCATAGTGTTAATGTCAAGTATTATAGAAACAAAAAAGAAAACATCCTCTATAGTTTCATTGATTTTAGAAAATCCTTCGATAGTGTGCCTAGAGCCAAACTACATACAACATTAAAATAAATTGGTACCCCCCAAGGTTCATAAGGTTGTGTTTAGGCTCTATGAAAAGGTTATTACTAGGATGTCATGTATATGAGTGATCAATGGAAATTAATTGTAATATTGGTGTGACAAGATAAGCAATGTAGTCACAATGAAATCATAAATAAGAAGAGATAAAAACAACACAAAGATTTCATAAATCCTAATTTGGATGAAAACGAAGGTTTTGGTCTCTAGGTTAGCAATTGGATGGAATTTTAGGGTTCACACGGGGTGAGAAGATTACAAGACCAATATAGGAAAGAGACATTGCCCATAGGCGAGATTGAAGGTAGAAACATGTTGAGGAAATAGATTGCACAATAATATAAAAACTCACCATCAACATGGCAGGTTATTTTGATGGATAAGGAGGTTAAAATGACAAGTTGGTTGTATTGTTGCTTGAGAGGGTTTTGGCTTGGATTTTGTACCATGAAAGGGTTATGTTGAGCACAGTTTTGGCTTCTAATATCCAACTACACTTGAATGTCTCATTATTCTCAACTTATTGATGGGAATTTTTGCGAGTTTGATGGTGTTTTGGTTGGTTTTGCTCTGGTCTACCTTTTTTTTCCCTAGACGCATTGTATATATGCTTGGGCTCTCGTCCAGACCAAATGATTGTAGAACATGTTGCTCGTTTTTTTATTTCAAAGTAAAATTCAATACCTACATGATTGATAGGTTAATATGAGCCTCATTAGTATATATTTTTTTACTTTGGAATAGAGCCTAGGGAAACCCACTAGGCATTTCCCCTCATTTTGAGGATGGTACCCAGGGTAAACCAGATTTTGTAGAAAGTCGAGGCTTTTTTGATAGCTTTCTCATTTAAGAGCTCAACATGTCACTTGCGGGAATTGAACATGGATGGGGGGAAACACCCCTTAGCACAAACCACTCGAGCTAAACCCAATTGACGAGCCTCATTAGTATATTACTGAGTAAACAATTTTAAAAAACCTTATGTACATATTGATCGGAGGATGAAGACCGCATGTGCATCTAGGGTTTTCTTGAGGCCTCAACAACTCCCCCTATTTTTTACAAAAAATAAAGGGGCCCCATTTAAATTTTGGTAAACATTGTTTTTCATTGCTTTTGATTTAATCTTAGTTGATTTGATGAAGATGATTTGATGGTTTCCTTTTTTGGTGTTTGGTGTTGCGTGCTTATTATTGATTCTTTGGCTTATCTTTCATGAGATGAGGACTTGGTGACTTGGCTTATTTGTGACATTTAAGTCTTTTTACTCCCTAGTTATTCAATGTGGTCTGTGTACTCATTTGAACTTATTCAAGTTGATTACATGATTTGATTTACGATAATTGGATTAAACATGATCTTCTGACAATCTCGCAAAGTTTTGGTCTCTAGTGCATAAATGAATTAGTTGAGCACTTTGACGGATTGAAATAATTCAATTTTAAGTCAAATTTTAAGAAATTCAATATACATCTTAAAAGAATACTTATTATTAAGTATAAGCTAGCTATTAATTTTGAATTTGCATAAAACTTTATTTTTTAGGAGTCTTAAACTTTTGCTTAAAATTATGTATTTTCTATAATCTTCTTCTCTTTAACAAAATAAAATCAATTCAATTAAAAATTTCTTAGATCCATTTATTTTGCATCTTTAAAGAATGATTGTTTAAGAATAGACGAAAGCTAATGATTTTGAATTATAATGATATATCATTTTTTAATGAGCCTTCAAGTTTTATTAAAAAACAATATCTATTACATCTATGCACTCTTTGACCAGACAAAATTAATTGAAACAAAATATTCTCATAAAAAACATTTCTACACCTTAAAAAAACATATATAAAAGTATGAGAATGAGATTTAAACAAAATATTCTCATAAAAATATTTCTACACCTTAAAAAACATATATAAAAGTATGAGAATGAGTTGACAATTTTCATTTAAAAAAACTCAATCTTTTTATTAAAAAATATTGTGATCACATGTTATTCTTCAAAAAAAAATCATGAGTTCTTGTTGATTTTTGCCCTCATTTGATTATATTTCACTAAATGCATTGACTTGAGCTGCAGACATTTCCTTGACTGATTATATTTCACTAAATGCATTGACTTGAGCTGCAGACATTTCCTTGACTGATTATATTTCACTAAATGCATTGACGCATTGACTTGAGCTGCAGACATTTCCTTGACTTCTACAAGTTTCTTTTCTTGACCAATATCATCGTGCTCTTACTATCTTTTTATTTTTAGTCCAAAGTAACACATATTCACATTGAAATAAATGTCACTCAATAAGATCCCGTAAAAGTTTGAGTAATTTCTCCTTCATTAAAAGCATTAAAGAAAATTAAAATTTGAATTTCTTACAAGTTTCTTTTCTTAAGCAATATCATCATGGTCTTATTATATTTTTAAGTCCAAAGTAACACATATTTACATTGAAATAAATGTCACTCAATAGGATCCCGTAAAAGTTTGAGTAATTTCTCCTTCATTAAAGAAAATTTAAATTTAAATTTTTTGTAACTTGTTTCTTCATTATTATTATGTCGAAGGCATATTTAATATTAAGTTTGTAGAAAATATGTCAATTAGTTGACAGATTTTAGAAAACAGCCTATCAATTGAACAAAACTTGTCAACCAATACCACTACCTTCTTTGCTCTACCCCTGTCTCTGCTCCTTTGCTGTATGTTAAATTTAACTCTGAATACCTCTTCAAGTGTCAAAGTTATCTATCCACCTATCTGTGCTGTCCCTTTTTACCTTTGTTGTCTATCAGGCCTCCTTTGTTGTCTGTCAGAAATCTTTCCGAGCAGTGCGGGCACCAGGGCTCGATCGAACGACGCCAAAAAATACAAAGTCGAATGAATCATGAGCAAAGGGAAGACAGTGAATATCGCCCTTTCTCACCAGCGACGCGAACGACTTGCGATTGATTCCTATTACGTCTGGCAGGTTTTTTCCCCGCAGCGCCAGCACGAAGTGCCCCGAGCCAGCCCCCATGCAGAGCGCTTTGAACCCGAGACGAAGGAGACCCCGCTCGCTTAGCTTCTGAAAGATCGCGGAGTAGAATTCCACCTGTTGTCTCCACACCTTGCTCGCCCAGATCTTCTTTTGGGCGTAGAATTCGATCCCTAGACCTCCGGAGGGTCTGGGTTTGTAGAGAGAATAAGCCTTGGAGACCTTGGGTTGTTTGTTATCATTGGAGAAGGACATAAATGAGACCGTCCGGAACAACAATTTTGGGTTACTCCTGAAATTAACAATGCAGTCATCCGGATAGTTCGAGAGGTCACATGGCGAGGGCCTTGGACAACGTAAAGAACTGGCATTGCAGAAAAGGCCATTGCAAAGAAAATAGTTCGGACCACGATCATCTTGCCCATGGATCCATATAGAAGCTCCATCTTTATCAGTTTTGTGGCCATCGCGCCAGTGATGTGATCAGATCTAGAGATGAGACAGTGGAAGAAGAACGGATCTAGCGAACTCTGGCCTTATTTCGCCATTTTTCATCACTTTGGATGTGAGATTTTTTGCTTTAAAAACCCGTAAGAGGATTGGGATTTTCAAACTGAGATCGTTTCTGGTTATTTCAAACCGCCAAAGAATTTAAGTACATATAAGAAATTATTATAATTTAAATCCATATAAAATGTGAAAATGAAGTTATTATGATTTAAATTCATATAAAATGTGAAAAATGAGTTCAATCACATTAAAAAAAACTGTCTAATTTGAAAAGTGTTTTCCTTTTTTCTTTTCCGTAAATAAAAATAATAAAAAATATATTATTTTAATAAAATTGCATAAGAAGATTTATTTTAATTTAGATTTAATAAATATTTAGAGATAAAAAACATTTTACAAATAAATTTTTAATATCATAAAAATATATATTATTTTAATAAAATTTGATAACCAAATTTATTTTAATTTAGATTTAATAAATATTAAAAGGTAAAAAACATTTAACAATTAAATTTTTAATATAAATTTAAGTTAGTTTATTACATATTTATTAGCATATGTTTAATTAATATTAAAAGTTAATAATGAACAATAATAAACAATGTAAAAAAACTTTAAATTTTTTTTTAATAAATAGTTCATTTGAATTAGTTTTATGTATCTATAGGTTTTAATTGAGTAGTATTTAGCTCACATTAAATTTTATAATATTTTTAATTTTATTTAACATTTTATAGTGTGGAAACATATGTTGCTTAGCAGCCATAAGATTGGTTCTATTAATCAAATTCAAAAAGGACGAGGAGCACGCAGAAAAGGTGAAAGTGTTTTAGCCGTCAGATCAAGGCGAGAGCAACAACAACTGTTAGATCAAGAAAAGGTGTGCAGGCTTTAACCGTCTAAGTTCTTCGAAACTTCGTGTATCGGCGATTTCGTGCAAAGGTTGCAAATGAGACAAAGTCTTCCGAAGTTTCGAAGTCCAAAACAAATATTGTTCGTCGATCCAAGAAGGAGA
Organism: Picea engelmannii; assembly: GCA_009831015.1. Classification (NCBI taxonomy): domain Eukaryota; kingdom Viridiplantae; phylum Streptophyta; class Pinopsida; order Pinales; family Pinaceae; genus Picea; species Picea engelmannii. Next base: position 41,835 of record ML838206.1, on the reverse strand, counting down.
CACGTGTCAGACAATCAGTGCTTCATTAGTTCGATGTTCAGGAGAAATAGCAAAAGAAGGTGATCAAAGACCCGAAGGCACAAGGCGCGGAGCAGATATGGTTCGTTGAAGCCAGAAGGGAAACGCGTCATGCGATCCCACACTTTAGAGCTAGAGCACTTCAGAGGAAAATCGAAAACGTGAAGCAGAACTCCCGAAGCCCGAGATTCCGAAGTTAAGATCCAGATCGTTGATCCAAGTGGACATGTGGCAAGAGATCCTGCACTCTGACGATATTCACTTCAGAAGGAAGAAGGACGCGACAAGATAGAACTCCTGAAGGCCCGAAGCCCGAAGTTCATATGGATCATCCATCAACGAGTTGCTTAGCAGCCGTAAGATCGGCCCTGCGAATAGATCTAAGCCATTAATCAAACTCAGAAAGGACGAGGAGCGTGTTGAAAAGGCGAACGTGTTTTAGGCGAGAGCAACAACAACCGTCAGATCAAGAAAAGGTGTGCGGGCTTTAACCGTTGAAGTTTTTCGAAACTTCGCATATTAGGTGATTTCGTGCAAAGGTTGCAAAGGAGACAAAGTCTTCCGAAGTTTCGAAGTCCGAAACCTTTTCATCGATCCAAGAAGGAGACATGCGTCAGACGCTCAGTGCTTCGCTGGTTCATTGTTTGGGAGAAATAGAAAAAGAAGGTGATCAAAGACCCGGAGGCATAAGGCGAGGAGCAAATCTGGTTCGTTGAATCCAGAAGGGACACGTGTCATGCGATCCCACACTTCAAAGCTAGAGCACCTCGGAGGAAAATCAGAAACATGAAGCAGAACTCCCGAAGCTTGGGATTTCGAAGTTAAGATCTAGATCATTGATCCAAGTGGATACATGGTAGGAGATCCTGCACTCCGGTGATATTCACTTCAGAAGGAAGAAGAACGTGAGAAGCCAGAACTCCCGAATCTTGGAGTTCATCTGGACCGTCCATCAACGAGGACACGCGATGCCATATCTCATAGTTCGGAGATTCGCACTCCGGAGGTCAGCGCGGAGTAGAAGTCGGAAACTCTCGAACGGTAGAGTTCCGAAGAAGATCTTGGTTGTTCGTTGTAGAGGCCTAAGGATCGTTGGATCTACACCTCTATGGATAATTCGTCGCCTCGGCACTTCACGAGTTTTGAGATTAAGAGCGGTAAAAGGATCTAAAGCCCGAAATCCCAAAATAACTCTGAGTTGTAGATCTAGACAGGTAATTCAGACCGTCAATCTCTTGTCTTGTTCGGAGGTCCACAAGTTCGAAGGATTGTGAGGAAAGAAAGGAATATCGTCTGGAACCCCGAAGGTACGAATTCTCGAAATAACTGAGGACTGTTGATCTCAAATCAACGAGGATCGTTGATCTTTGAAGCAATTTGTTTATTCGGCAAGTCGGTTATTCGAAGGAACCAAGATTTTCATGTGTCTTAACGCCCGAAGCCCGAAATCCCGAAGTGCCTGGTTTTCAGCCCCCGATCATATGAGAAGCTAAACAACGAATTTGTTTTGGCTCTCGAGTAAACTCAGATAGCCTGATTCCTCCATTAGATGAGCTACAGTTGCTACAGTTGCTAGAGAACATAGCTCAGAGCTCTAAATCTGTAGATCTTGCGCTCGGATAGTCAGATCCAGCCAAAGTATTATGCAACCTTATAAGACAGATCATCGAGAGCATAAAGGAATAGTGGGACAGATCGATGAGAGCATAAAGGAATAGTGGGACAGATGAAGTAAAAATATTTACCAAAAATATATTAATTTAAAATGAGAATCAAAAAATTATTAATCCCAAATTAAAGGTCTAAATAAAAAGAATAATAATAAAATAAAACATCGAAAATATTTAAAATATTTCGATATAAAACAATTTATGAAATTTATAAAAGATGAAAAACACTTCAATTTGAAATACCTGCTATATAAAAACGACTATAACAATAAATAAATAAAATAAATTTCATTTTCAAATTATTTAATTATAAAAAATAAAAATAAAAATCTAATTTATTAATTTAATTATTTTAAATGTAAGCCATGTCAGGGTTTTTCATATCTAATGTGGGAATTCAAATCTTTTCCATACAAAACTTTCCCACCTATAGCTTTAGGTTTTATAGTTGTAAACTTGCATGCACTTATAAAATGGGGATTAATAAGGGGCACTTTCAACCTCTACTTTTAGTGCCCCTACAAAATATTTTTTGTCATCTAATTAAATGAGAATTACAATTTCCTAGATATAAGATACACTTCCAAAAGAAAAGGTTTTTAACTCTATTGATTCCATTAATGCAATTTAAAAATTTACAATTTTAAAAAGTAAATTTTTAATTCATGAACAAAATCAAATTTTACAATTTCAAAATATATAATGTTACATTTAAATAAACATTACATTGAGGTAAAGATAAATATAAAATAATCAATGGTAAACTCATTAATCTAAACTTTAGTGAGTTATTGTACTCTTTAACTAATAGCCCCTTAAGTGATCAATCTATATTTAATTGATAACCCTTTAAGTGATGAATCTATTAATTTTTTAGATTCATAACTAATCAAACATTTGTGAATACCCAATATTGTCATCCAAAGGAGAAATAGAATATATAGACCATGTATTTTTGAATGCTCAATATTGCATGAAAAACAAACACTAACACACTTGAAAACTTTGCTCTTGGGTGTTCACAAAAAAACTATGATATAAACTTGTAACAAAACCCAAAACAAAAACAATTAAGATATTGATGTTTATAAAGGTGGTATCGTGATGCATATATGCAAAGATGGATTTTTTAATCTCTAAAATCTCTATTATATATATATATGTGTGTGTGTGTGTGTGTGAAACTTAATCAATTAAAAAAAAAATAGAGGTTAAAAAATCTCTATTATATACATTTTATAGACATAGTTGCACGACATTGTCTAAACATTCTAAGTTTGTGTGCATTTTCACATAAATCTCATTATATAAATCTGATTGAAATCACATTTTTATGTTGCTTAAATCCAAGTGAAATCACAGCATAGTTTCTTTATTTTTTCATATATTGTGATATGAAGCAGTTCACATTTTTGTATTGCCATCATAACATTGAATAGACAATTTTATAATGATTACTTTTTATGTTACTATATGTTTAGTATATCTTTATGCATTTATAATGTATGTGTTACAGTTTGTTTATTTGTGATATTATAATTTAGGGTTAATTGCTTTAATTTAGTTTTTTTTAATTGTATATTAAAATTTATTTAGTGATTTATAATGGTTTGTTTTGATATTTGTAAATATTATTATTAAATTTTTTATCCACAAAAAATATGAAACTAAAATAAATTATTTTAAAATCTCATCATTAACCACATCTTCATTATCATCTTTAAAATAAAATCATAACTTATATATCATACATTTAATTATTGATCATACATAATTTATAGATCAAGTTTTTTTAGTATACTATTTACCTTTATTTTCAAAACTTACAATCATTTCACATTTCACCGCCAACTTCAAACAAGATCATTTCAATTACAATAATTTGACTGTTTAAGTTTACATAGGTGTATTTACCTTACCTCCTTGATTTAAACCTTTGACCTTTAATCAGAAACTTTCCTCAACATTCCCATTCACCAGCTTAAAAAGTATACTGGTTAATAAAGCTTTTATGCGAAGTTGAAAACGCCAGGCTGGTGATAGCATCATCAAGTCAAGCTCATTAAAGCGATATGCCACTAGCATTAAAGATGAAATGGTGCCACGTTAGGATTCGATGAGCGTTAAAGACCCTGCTATCCGTTTAATGCGTCATAAAATTTTCAGTGACTAGCACCAGTAAGGACCCAGATAAAACGCTTCCAGATTAAGGCACGATTTACAAAGGAATGGGACACGTTTTTTTTCTAAAACCTGGTCCCAAAATCACTATACGAGCTGGCATGGAAGCTCGTTCGATTTCTAGACACAGGAATCTATTTTAAAGAGGTTAGGGTTTTAATAAAAATGCGTGGAAAAGAAGTTCGCGTTGAAACCAGCCTGAAATAGCAATCAAATCTAAAGGTGCGCAGTGATTAATGCCAGAGGACGGTTTCAGCTGTAAAGGCTCCACGTCGGCTCAATTGGAGATATCCGATCTACCCACAAGAAATTACGATGAATTCATTCCTGTATTTGGCAGCCAACTCATGGAGGAGGGATCTGCGTTTCTCTGATCAATAAATAGTGTCATAACTGCTCGGTGAAAAGATAAAATAGTTAAGAAAATTTTCAGTTGCCAAAAATTCAGATGACAGATTGTTCTAACAGATCCACCCGCCTACATATTCTAGTTGGTTCAATGCTTATCTAGAGGTTTTAAATGCTAAAAGCTGTGGAGATACCATGAGCTCACCAAAGACCAGCTTTTCTCGTCATTTTCCTAGTTTTAGTTTAGTTTAATTTTATGTTCTTTAGTTTAGTTTTGCTTTATTATTTAGTTTTATATTAGATTAATTTAGTTTTTATTTATTACTTTTATTCTAGTCTAGTTTAGTTATATTTTATTTTATTTTATTCTATTCTATTTATTTTTTTTAAGGTTAGCTATTTGACTGGTAAAGTCTACGAAGGTATACATACCCTACTCGCCTCTGGATTTGAACATGTGACCTCTTAAGAGAAAACACATGTTCTCAACCATTAGGCCCACTCAGGCCCAATATTACTAAATAAATCCTAACTACTGATCCTATCTCAATTGAGAGCAAAATTTAATTATGTGTAGATGTAAATTGACTCTCAAGATTTTAGAAGGAATTATTAATCCAAAGAACTATAAAGCAAAATAACTGCCATTACTAAGAATAGATTTTGACAACTATATCTACACCAAGTCAAAGAAAAGTTTCAGTATTATGTAAGAGATGATATCAGACAAAATGTGAATAATAAGTGTTCAAGCTCATGAGAAATAATTAGTGGGCCTAATATTAAATTTATTTAGTGATTTAATGTTCTCAACCACTAGGCCCACTCATGATTACTTTTCTTTTAAGTTCTTATTTAATTTTTTAGTTTTATTTTAATTTAGTTTAATTTAGTTTTATATTACTTTTTAGTTTATTTTACTTGGTTGAATTATAAAGGTTTACTGTAATTTAGTTTTTATTCTAGTTTTACTATTATTTTAGATTTTATTAATTTTGACTTAGTTGTATTCATTATTTTATTACACATTTCTATAAAAGAAGCATGAAGTACACACTTCTCGAGGGGAGGAAAAGAGTAAGAGACATTCAAGAGGATTGGACATGATAGAAAGAATTGGGATGGAGGTGGATTTTTCTTGCTTGGGATTTCTTAGTTTTCTCTTGAATAAAGAATAGGTGTTTGAAGAATACTTGATATTTTTATCAAGCTTATTTAAACATGTGTTTTCTTTTGTAGGGTTTGAAATGAAGTATTTAAATATTTTATCCTTATCAGGTTTAGATCATTTTTGAAAGACCTCAAATTATGTTGGTAGATTCATTCAAGTGAAGAAAAGGTGATGTTATCGCATTTTTGTTAGTCATTTGCTAAATCATTTTCTTCGACTTTACGAGAATTCTTTCTGTAATTATGTTGTCCGCCAAGACTTTGTATCAGATGAATAAATGCATCATCTATTAAGATTATTTTATGACTAATCTTTGGTGTATTTGGACTTATAAAGTACCTAGCTCCACGAATTATTTCTCATGAGCTTGAACAATTATTATTCACATTTTGTCTAATATCATCTCTTACATAATACTGAAACTTTTCTTTGACTTGGTGTAGATATAGTTGTCAAAATCTATTCTTAGTAATGGCAGTTATTTTGCTTTATAGTTCTTTGGATTAATAATTCCTTCTGAAATCTTGAGAGTCAATTTACATCTACACATAATTAAATTTTGCTCTCAATTGAGATAGGATCAGTAGTTAGGATATATTTTCTGCAACTTTAGGATCATTTACATCAGAGCTTAAATGATTAAGTCTCTTTTCGAAGAGAAAACTTATTGAGTGGCAAACCAAGCCCACGAAATCGGTTGGAAACTACCATCCCAAACGAAAACAAGTCTAATTGGGACTTGCGATTAGGTAGTTATCCCATGTTGCAGGAGGGATTTTCCCGCGTGTCAACAAGTTTCTACATGGGTTTGGTTAGCATAGTTCAGAATCCATTTGACAAGGATGAGGGCTGAGTTGTTAAGATGTGAATGGTGACAATGGAGGACGAAGGAGTTGATTATGTATCCTACCCAATTGAGGGCAAGTGAATCTTGGAAAAACCTTGATTTAGTCTACATGGCATTCTAATGAGGCCTGAGAAGAGAGAGGAGATCGGAGGGGTCACTCCCACTAGAGGAGGACATGTTGGACACTATGAGAAATTTGGATCAGGGCTTAGCCACTAGTGGCACCCAAAGTGGACAGTGGACAAAGGCGAGGGTGAATGACAGAGGTGGAGAGCTTCCCCAGTACCTCAATGACACATTTTTTATCCCACTAGCGGTGTACAAGGATTTGGATCCAGTAGATCTCAAACAGATTGTCTCTAATATCGAAAGTGATGGAGCCATTAAGTGAGTGAAAGACGGTGACAAAATGTTTATTCACTCGATGTTTCTTTGTGGGGATTTTGAACTACGTCTATGCAATTCCGCTGAGAATGAAAACGATCAACATGAGACAAGGTTTATTGGCAAACACTTGGATATTAGCCTAATGAGTGGCTAGACTATTGTGGAAGCAAGGAGTCTGTGGCAACTCTTGCTAGAAGGAGAACATAAAACAATAAGGAGGAAATGCATTATGAAAATGCTCGAGCCGGTAAGTATAAGTTTGGATTCTAAAACCAAGTTAAATAATGTAATGGAACTAGAACAAAAGGAAATTGTTGGTCGTTTTCCAAGAAAGAAGATGTTATTTGAATGTTTAAAGGACTAGATGAGGATAAATTTTGAACCTTTGGCGGGTGATGTGCCTTGCATAATGACCTTGGCAAAGGGATGGTTGGTATGGGTTTTCAATTTGGCTAGAGAGGTAAATAAAGTAATGTCGGGTAGGTGGAAATGGTGTGCCCAAAATCATTTCCTAAAGAAGTGGCATGTCAACTTTGAT
>ML838206.1:3721-25643 GCA_009831015.1 Picea engelmannii | reverse complement strand
CTATATTAAGGAAGTTTTGTTGGGTTTTTTGCCCCATGAGGGTTTCCCAAGATAAATGATGTGTCTCTTATGATTGTGTATTTCTCAATGATTCTATCTTATGCTATTGTTATCTAGTGAAATGCAAAGAACTATAATAATGGATTAAACATTAACATCATATCAGAGTCAAGCTAAAGAGAGCATCTTTCACAAGAGAAAAGTGAAAAACGTCACTGTTGTCGTACATGCAAATTAGGGATTTTTGTTGGTGAGGTATTTCATCCCTAAAACCATCTAGAAAAGTGAGCCCTCTGATGCAAGAGCATCGTCAGAAGCCAAGTGAGCATGAAGGCGGAAGACAGCTGGAAGACCACCAGTGCACGTTTTTGAAATGTTTTTGAAGCATTAATGTAATGGTTAAAGGGAAGCGTGCTTGCATATTGTAAACAGATCGTGAGCGATTTGCTCTCATCTGTCGATGTAAAAGGCATTTAAGCCCAGTTAATGAAAGTAGGTAGGTTTTGAAATATAGATTAGACAGTTTAGAAAATTGGAGGGAAAACGGATATAGACACCCTCGCCTTTGTATCATAGAGTTAGTTGTATCATTAACACATTAGCATAGCATAGAAGAAGAGAGTTGTAGAAAAGAACCGATGTACAGGAGCTTTGAATTAATATATGAAGCTTTGAATCAGATTCATGGTTTTTTGATGTTTTTTGTTTATACATGGTGAATGGTATGCTTATGGTTGTTTATTCTCTCTGTTATGCATTCGCTTTAATGCTATGTTGTGTATGTATGATTTCGTGTTGAATGTTTAAAGTCTGGGAGAGAAAGAGAATGAGTTTCAATTGTTTCTCTTCCTGAGTGAGAGTTCTTGCAAGGAGTGCAATGAAACATCCGCAAGGAATGCATTGACAAAGAGTCAGAGTTTATCTCTGAAATCTCAGGAGGGATATCATTGTCCTCATTGCAGTAGAAGTGCAGGTGAAGCACAGAAGCCATGCAAGGTGTGCGCAGGTTGGTTGAAAGCTAGAACTTATCAACCAAGGGAAGAGTTGAAAGATTGTTGTTGCAGAAGGTGCACAGAGTCGAGAAATAAAATACTTAGAAGTATTTGAAAGAGTGTCGCAAGGAGTGCGTGCAAGAATCCTTTGGAGATTTGAGTTGGAAATGAAAGCTCAAGAGAGATAACACCTTTGAATACTCCAAAGGAAGACATAAATCAAAATACTTCAAGGGGAGATGAGGGTTGAAGTCATCCAGTAGAAGTAAAGATCGAAAGGGAGAACACCAGTTCGTCTCGCAGAAGTCATAAAGGAGTGAATCGAGCAGTCGAAATTCTCCATGGAGAATTCACGAAGTCGTGAGGACCGTAGGATCCAGAGGAGTTGCAAGGTGGATAAGGGTTGGACGAACTCATTTCGTTGGTGTCAAGGATCAATGAGGACCGTCGATCGTAGTCATTTTGGGTCGTTGGATCATTTCTCGAACTCAGGGTTCGTGAGTTTAGAGGTGGAAGACCAAACCCTTGGAGTCACGAAGTTCCAAGTTGCGAGAAGCGGAGGAAGAGATCTAGGTCGTTGGATCTGAACAAGCAGGAACAACCGTGGGATCAAAAACCTCTTCGCTATATCGCGTATCGGGGTTTCGGAAGTTGGGAGGAGTCAGTTTCAACTGCAGGAGTTACGAAGTGGCGAGAGCCGAGAGCTCGTGTGAATGCATGGCACATCTGTCAGGTGGGGACCGCAAAGGTGACAGGTGGCATGTACTCGCACATCAAGGGGTCAACCCATAGTTCCCCTATCACATCTCAGAATTTCGCAAAGGAGGAGGACGAAGGATCTACACTCCAACTCGCGAGATTGCGAGTTGCAAGAAGTGCTCAAAGGGGAGTCAACCATCGCCTCTCAGAGTTTCGCGAAGGGAGAGTGCCAAAGTTCAACACTCCAACTCACGAGGTCACGAGTTGTGAAAAGGCGCTAGCATTTAGCTCTAGCCGAGGGTTACGCGTGGAGGCGTTGTCGAGGAAGGGGCCATACCCATCGCTTCTCGGGTATCGGGAGGTTGGAAAAGAATAGTTGAGGGTCTTCGACTCACGAACTCACGAATTGCGAGTTGCGAATGGCGCTTGTGCCAAGGCCAGTCGAGGTCGCATGAGGGTGAAGTTTTCACCTTCTGCATGTTCGCATAAGGGGGGATTTCAGAAGGACCTGTGGATCGAATTCGTTGAAGGTTTCAGCAACGAGCCAAAGAAGCCGCTTCGGCTTAAGGAGAATTTGGAATGATCCTGAGCGGATCTTGACCCGAGGGTTGGGGTCTACAGCACCCTCCCCCAAGGATCATTTTGGCACCTTCAGTGCACCTTTTCAGTGGCTAGATCTCCCGGAAAGTGAAACCCTAGTTTCACAAAGTACCAAAAGTACCAGAAAACCAGAGAACCAGAAGTACCAGAGTACCAGAGGTACCAGAAAACCAGAAGCACCAGTCCAGAAATCCGCAGATCAAGTTTGGAGGGGTAAAAGTTGGATTTTCTCATATCCAATCACACCAAGCTACTCTCCTCAGCCAAGCGCACCTCCTAGTAAGTTCAGAATTTGATTTTGAACATTTGCATTTTTTGACATTTTCTCAGCTTCAAGTAAAATATGTCTGCAAGTGTTAAGCTTGTTGACAAGCTAGAAGGTGTGGAAAAAATTCGTGCCTGGAAGTATAGGATTGGTCTCATTCTTGAAGAGAATGACCTAGCAAGATTCGTTAAAGAAGAAGTGTCGGAGCCCGCCGATGCTGCAGAAAAAGAAAAGCACCAAAAGGACACAATCAGGGCCAAAAGAATCATTGCAGATTCAATCAAAGACCACCTGATTCCCTATTTGTCATCAAAGAAGACTATGAAACAAATGTTTGATGCCCTAAACAGACTATATGAAGGAAAGAACATAAATCGGAAGATGAATCTTAGAACTCAGCTCAAGAATACAAGAATGTAGAAAGGAGAATCAATCTAAGAATACTTCTCCAGAATATCCCAATTCAAATAACAACTAGAAGCAATTGGAGATACTATAGATGAAGACGAACTTATAATGACAACCCTAAATGGTCTCACAAGACCTTGGGATGCATTCATCCAAACGATTTGTGCCAGAACAGAGAAACTAAAGTTTGACAGTCTATGGGAAGAATGCATCCAAGAAGAAACAAGAGTAGCTAACTGAGAGGCTTTACTAGCAAGAGATGAAGATCAATCCCTAGCTACTCACACTAAAGGAGGAAGAAAGAAGTCTTACTTCTAGAAAGAGACTTACAAAGAGTCTCAACCCCAAAACAAATTCAGTCATAAAGAATCTCATCCAAGGAGATTCCAGAAGAAAGGACAACGAAAGGAAAGAGATTACTCATCTATACAATGCTACCATTGTGACAAGATGGGACACATTGCAAAATTTTGTCCAGCTAAATGAGAAGAATACAAGAGGAAACAAAAGAGGCACCATGCCCATGCAGTTGAAGATGAAGAGCCACCTGCAAAGATGTTAAGAGAAAAAATTAAAGAACATGTCTTAATCTCGGCCCTCTCAGGATCAGTAACACTTGGAGAGGACACTTGTCTCATTGATAGTGGTGCCTCCAAGCACATGACAAGACAAAGAGATATTCTCTCTTACATTTCAGAAAAGAAATTTTCTCAGAAAGTGACACTTGGAGATGATTACCAATATCCCATCAAGGGAGTGGGAAAATCAAACTACAAACTGAATTAAGGGAATTCTATGAAGATGAAGGACGTACTCTATGTACCAGGTTTGAAAAAGAACCTACTCTCCATTTAAGCTTTAGAAAAGAAAGGCTTCAGAGTTGTCTTTATAGATGGAGAAGTTCTTATGTGGGCTAAAGGAGAAACCATAAATGAAGCAATCATCATTGGAAGTGAAGAAAATAGCTTATATAATCTAAAGGGTCACTCAGAGGCTGCCATGACCCATACCATTGAAAACTCATGTGAACTTTGGCATAGAAGATTAGCTCACATTAACTACAAAGTTCTACCATACATATGCAAAGTTGTCACAGGTTTACCAAAACTCAAGGTTGATCATGAAGGCGTATGCAATGGATGTGCACAAGGGAAGAACATCAAGAACCCTTTTCTGAAGAGAGATGGAAAAGCAGAAGGAGTCCTAGAACTCATCCATTCAGATGTGTGTGGCCCAATGCCATCGTCCTCCATGAGTGGGTATGTATACTATGTATCATTCATTGATGATTATTCTCATAAAACTTGGGTGTATTTTTTGAAATCTAAAGATGAAGTGTTCAGCAAGTTCAAGGAATTCAAAGCCTTGATAGAGAATCTTTCTGAAAGAAAGACCAAGATATTCAGGTCAGATAATGGAGGAGAATACACCTCAAAATATTTCATGAACTTCTGCAAAGATGTTAGGATCAAGAGGGAACTCACTACTCCCTATAATCCTCAACAAAATGGTGTAGCTGAAAGGAAAAACAGAACGATAATGGAAGTCGTGAAGACCATGATCCACGATCAAGATCTTCCTATGTGCTTATGGGCAGAAGCAGTAATGACATCCATATATGTGCAAAACCGATTGTCCCATAATGCACTTGGTTCAAGACCCTGGAAGAGATGTTCACTGGAAAGAAGCCAGAGGTAAGCCATCTCAAAATATTTGGCTGCCCAGTATTTATGCATATACCGAAAGAGAAAAGAAACAAGTTGGAACCCTCAGGAAAGAAGGGAATATTTGTGGGATACTGTGAGCTCTCCAAGGCCTTCAGGATCTATATACCAAGTCACCGTCACATTGAGATCAGCAGGGCTGTGACTTTTTATGAAGATGCAGCGCTCAAGAAATCGAGAAAATGTCATCTTGAATAGGTATATGAAGAGGAACCCGTAATCCCAAGAGTTGCAGAATCAGTGAGGGAGGTTCCCAAAGCTATTGAACCAGTGAGGGAAGTCGTAACTTCCCCTGATGAGGAAATTCTAGAAGATCATGACGTAGTAGAGTTTCAAGAACCTCCTCGGATGACAATCCTCCATAAAAGAAAGCCATCTTGGGCTAGAGAGCTTATTCAAGATGGAGAGAAATATGGTGTTCTCGAAGGAACCACGAGACATGTGAAGAGACCTAAGCCATTTTCCAGTTATATGGCTTTGATGTGTGATCTCCTAGAAAATGAGCCTACCTTCTTTGAAGAAGCCATTTAGAAGAAAGAATGGGCAGATGCCATGACAGAAGAATACCAATCCATAATAAAGAACAATGTATGGGAAATAGTTCCCAGACCAAATAGAAAGGATGTGGTATCGTCCAGATGGCTCTTCAAAATAAAACATGTTGTTGATGGAAGTATTGAGAAGTATAAAGAAATATTTGTAGCTCGTGGCTTTTCTCAAAAAGAAGGCATTGACTATGAAGAGACATTCACTCCTGTAGCCAAATACACTTCGATCAGAACCATCATAGCCCTTGCAGCTAAGATGAAGTGGAAGTTACACCAGATGGACATAAAGACAGCTTTCCTAAATGGTGTTATCGAAGAGGAAGTGTATATAGAGCAACCTCAAGGATTTGAAGTTGAAGACAAGAAGTCTCGTGTCTGCAAATTGAAGAAATCCTTGTACGGATTGAAGCAAGCTCCTAGAACTTGGTATGGCCAGATAGACAGCTTTCTGACGAGCTTGGGCTTTACCAAGAGTAAAGAAGATTCTATCCTCTACTTCAAGGTTATGAATGATGAGCCAGTAATACTATTACTGTATGTGGATGACTTATTCTTAACTGGAGAAGAAAAGCTCATCATTGAATGTAAGAAGAGACTCGCTTCAGAATTCGAGATGAAATACCTTGGCCTAATGCACTATTTCTTAGGTCTTGAGGTATGGTAGAGTCCAGAGAGAATCTTCCTTAACCAAGGGAAGTATGCAGTTGAAATCTTGAAGAGATTCGACATGTTAGAGTGCAAGCCCATGAATACACCCATGGAAACGAAGTTGAAGTTGTTGGTCAATACTTCGTCAAAATTGATTGATGTCACACTGTATAGATAGATTATTGGATCACTGATGTACCTGACGAACACCAGACCAGATATTTGTTTTTCCATGAACACCTTAAGTCAATTTCTGGTAGAACCCAGACATGTTCACCTTGTGGGTGCAAAACATGTGATGAGGTACCTCAAGGGTACATTAGATTGTGGTCTCAATTATGATGGAGATCATGATTTCACATTGAGTGGGTACATTGATTCAGATTGGGCAGGAAGTGTTTCTAATAGGAAAATCACTTCAGGATGTTGTTTCAGTTTTGGATCAGCCATGATCTCGTGACAGAGTAGGAAGCAATCCATCATTTCTCTCATCACAGCGGAAGCAGAATACATTGTTGCATGTTCTGCTAGCTGCGAAGCTATATGGCTTCGAAAGTTGTTGACCGGCCTATTTGACCTAGAGATGGAAGCAACCACGATCCTATGTGACAACCAAAGCTGCATAAAGATGACAGAGAATCATGTATTCCATGACAGGTCGAAGCACATCGAGATTCGTTATCATTACATCCGTGACATGGTGCAGAGAGGAGACTTAAATCTCCAGTATGTTAGCACGGATGAACAGGTTTTTGATGTGTTGACCAAGCCTCTATCTCGTGTAAAGTTTGAGAACCTTCAAGATAAGCTTGGTATAGTCCGAAAGGACCTTCCTCGAAAGGGGGAGTAGTTGTTGTGATGAGACATCTCTTGCTTCCAGCTTCATTGCTGTGACGTAAAGCAATAATATGTGATGAGACTAGTACTGTGCTTCTGGCTTGACATCTGTGACGTAAATCCAATCTAGTATCTTGCTTCCAACCTGATGGTTGTGACGTAAAACAAGACGATGTGATGAGACTACTACTGTGCTTCCGACTTGACAGTTGTGATGTAAATCCTGTCTAGTATCTTGCTTCCAACCTGTTGGTTGTGACGTAAAGCGAGACGATGAGATGAGACCAGTACTGTGCTTCCAGCTTGAGAAGCTGTGACGTAAAGCCAGTCTAATATCTTGCTTCCAACTTGAGTGTTGTGACGTAAAGCAAGACGTTGAGATGATACTAGTACTGTGCTTCCATCTTGAGAAGTTGTGACATAAAGCCACTCTAGTATCTTGCTTCCAGCTTGATTGTTGTGACGTAAAGCAAGATGAGTACTGAGCTTCCAGCTTAGCAGCTGTGACGTAAAGCCAGTCTTGTATTATGATGAGCCAGCTTTGTGCTGTGATCATGATGATGTATTAGTTTTATAGTAATTCATATTGATGCAGATGATGATTGCATTCCTTTGAGAATGACGATGTTGCCGATGAAGAAAACTTCCGATGATATATAGATACGCCAGTCAATGTTTCAAGATGATATTGATGATGTTGTCCTCCTGATGATGTTGATGATAAAGGCCTCTCTCTCGTCTGATGATGTTGTAGAATACCCTTCTTGTTAAGGAGGAGTGTTGAAATAATGTAACTGCAAAGTGTATTCTTATTATTATTTGATATATTATTCATTGGATCAATCCCCATTGTGGATTGATCGTGTCATCTATTGTAAAAGGACCAAATCCCCTTTTGCAGATTGGTCAATGTTTAATTGTAATAGGCAAAAGAAGAAGTCGGCCCCAGAATATATCAAAGAGACCCCAGAATATAATAAAGGTGGTTATAACCACCCACGAGAAGAAGTCGGCCCTGCCAATGAAAGGACACTCCCACACGTGTCAGTCTTGTATAAATAAGGAGGCTAGCACCTCACTTAGACACACACTCACTTGTTCATTGAGAGACAAGTTTCGGAGATGTAGTTGGAGAAGAGAGAGAGAGAGAGAGGCACATCTTTGGGAGAGGACATTATGTACTTGTTTGAGTTATCTCTTGGCATTGTATTGGCTATCTATATTAAGGAAGTTTTGCTGGGTTTTCTGCCCCATGAGGGTTTCTCGGGATAAATGATGTGTCTCTTGTGATTGTGTATTTCTCAGTGATTCTATATTATGCTATTGTTATCTAGTGAAATGCAAAGAACTATAATATTGGCTTAAACATTAACAAAAAGAGGCATGTGGAAGGACTCTCAAACAAGATACTGGAACCAAAAGAGAAACCTTCGGCCTCAAGTCTCCACAAGGAACATAGCTCAAACACCATCAATGACAACAAGGATTTCAAACCTCCCTCGGGTAAGTCCCCACATTTACCTTCCCCTTGTAAAAGGAAATCTTCAAAAATTTTGGTTTTTACAACTCGGGGGATACGAGAAAAAACAAAAGGATTAGAGTCTATCAGTGAATTTTTTCCTAACCTGACAAGCATTAACAAATGTGTGCCCTTGACCCTTATCCCTCTACTGGTGATTGAAAAGGACTTGGTAGAAGAAGAAACCTAGGTGGAGACTCTTGAAAACCCTAAATTGGAATCTAAGCCTAGGGAATCTTCGCAAGACTCTATACAAAAAAACTTCAAATATATCCTTCAACCCAGAATCAAAGGAATCCTAGACTTCCCTCGGAAGGTCGCGGGGGGGGTTAGGTTTACTTGATGAAAAAAATCAAAATCCAACCCAAAGACAAAGAAAGTCCTTTATATTCATGGCACAAAGACAAGCATCATCAAAGGTTATATGTGGGAAACAATTGTCTCTAATTAGTGCTCTTAAAACATCTACCCCTCATGAGGGGCATAAATGATCTTCCTAGCCCTCAACTGTCGAGGGTTGGCTAATTCCTCAAAGAAATTGGCCATCATGAGGCTTATAGAGACATTAAAACTCGTTATTATCCTCCTTCAAGAGATAATGATGGAGGGGGGAAAAGAAATTCAAGAGCTCTCAAAATTTATGATCAAGTGAGAATTCAATTACATTGATGTTATTGGGAGATCTGGTGGAAATATAATTGGATGGAAGATATCTTCATATACCTTATCTAACTCTTGCGCCTTTCATGCAGGTCTAGGGGTAGCCTTATTCTCAGTGGATATGCAGAAAGAAATCTTTGTCCTAAATGTTTATGGTCCCTACTTTGATAGAGTGGAGTATTGGGACAAATTATTCAATATGGAATGCCTTCATAGCAATCTTGTGGTGCTAGGGGGAGAGATAAACTTTACATTAGGAGCTTCAAAAATTTGAAGACATGCTACTCATATGGATTGTTTATCAAAATATTTTATAAGAAAGCTGGAAGCAATGGGTCTGTTGGGTCTATTGGACATCAACCCAACAAAACTAACTCCCACTTCGAGAAATAAGAGAACAAGGAAAAACAAAATAGCCAAGATGTTTGATCGCTTTTTAGTATCATAAGGGTTTCTGGACAAATTTATTTGAGTTAGACAATGGGTAGCCTCGGGAGGGGACTTAAACCACAACGTGTTAATATATTTAGACACTTAGGAATTAGTTAAGATCAACTTGGTTTAATGTGTTGTTAGGTAAAAATGTGTTTCTTATTGTGTTTATTTATTATGCATTTGTAGTTAGGTAATCTGATAATCATGATATGTTCCCGACATAGAGTGTTCTGACAACTCATATTATCCTCGATCTTAACGTCTAAATTGATATGAGGCTTAACACCCGATTGGTCCATGATCTCTATTTAAAGAGCATGTGGGGTCATTTTGTCGATGATCAATTGTGAGAAACACTCTTGTAAATCTCTCTGTAATATTTGTTCTTTTGCATTAATAAATTTATCCAAGTGGCCACGTTGGTTGGGGTCGTGGATCTTTCCTCACAGGGGTTTTACCACGTAAAAATATTGGTGTGATGATCTTTGATCTGATTGTGTGAGTGGTTATTGAAGGTGTTCATCCTCTGTTGGAATACTTATGTTTTCAAACATGGTAATAGAGTGCATTTGAAGACCCACTCCCATTGTAGATCAAGATCTTGAAGTCGTGTTGTTGCATCTCCAGTTTTTTTTCATTTATGTACATTTCTAGGCTAAGAGGACTATTCCATTGCATCCAAAATGCTTATTTTAGTCATGAACTCTTTTCATTTCACTCAAAAAGGTTTCTGTTTTCCCAAGATACAACCATTTCAATCATATCCGGAGGTATAACGCCTGAATACATTCTTTTTAAATTTTTGCAGAGATAATATTTCGGTTTTCTATTTTTTATTTTCAGATTGCTACTCTTTTCAATCTACGTATGCGCTTTGCTCTGTGCGATTTCAAAAAATTAGAAACAAAGAAAAAAGGGTTTTCTTATCTGTGTATTCTCTTTGTCATGCAATCTATGTGATCTCGGTAAATCATAAATAGCGGGAAAAATTGCATTTTACGGGTAATCTAACCGAGATCTAACCCTTCTTGTTGTCGAGAAACGAAATTTTTTTCTTGTGCGAAAAGAGTTTTGTTTTAGCACACTCCCCAAGGTCGTCTTCCACAATAACAACCCCAACCCTCCTTCTTTAGACTATAATGTGGTTTACACTAGTTCACTTGGTTAAAAGTTACCTTACTTAGTAAGAGGTCTTGAGTTCAAGTCTTTTTTTTTCTGTTTTTTTTTTTAAAGTTCATGCATTCATTGTAAAGTGCATTTCACTTAAGTTATAAAAGTGAATCACTATTAAATAACTTTAATATTTTATTTTAAGTTATTTTGCATGCAAATTTAATTTATAAAGTAATTTCATTGTAAAAGTGATTCTCGCTTATTCTATAAAAACAAGTCACTTCATAAGTAACTTATTTAAAAGTGAGCTTATGGGCACAGTTAAGAGGAGCATCACCACGTGGACCAAATTCTACTTTCCACGTGGCTCTTTGGTTATTGTTTATGTCTTTTTCAAAATGGCATAACTTTCACATCTGAAGTCCATTTTCAGTGCCATTTTTTTAAACAACCTATTTTCTTGAGATCTTTCCATCCAGAGCATCAGTTTCATCTTTTTCTGCATATTTTAATATGACATCTCTCAGTGTCAACTACTTCTCATGGAAATCCCATATGGAAGATGTATTAAGAAGTAAAGGATTGGGAAAATAACTAGAACCCATTGATGATGAAAAGAAAGAAAAATGGGCTAATAAGAATGATGAAGCACGTGGACTAATCAGAATGTCCATCTCTCATGATTTAAGGTTTCACCATCAAAGAATTGATGACCCTAATGATGCTTGGGAAAATATTGAAGTTGTGTTTGGTAAACACAATATTATTCAAGCCCACCAAACAGAAAATCAGATAATGACTTTAAGTCCAAATGATTTTCCTTGCATTGAATATTATTTATCTAAGTTCAAAACACTTAGAATTTTCTGTAAAGAGTGAAATAGATTTGGAGGATGAGTGTTACAAATATGTTATTCTTGCTAAGCTTGGTAGTGCATATTCAGTGTTTGTATCTACCTTTTATGCCACCAGATAAGCTCTAGAGATTTCTTATAATAAAAAAACTCTTTAATCATTTTGAGATGTTTTGATTAGAAAGAAAGATAAGCTATGCAAGTTGGAGTGATCAGCATTGCAAATACCTTCAAAAAATCCTTAGTGGCCTAGCAGAAAGATAAATCCAAGAATCCCAAGAAGCAACATCCTCGCCACAACAAGAAGCAAAACAAGAGTCCCAAACCCTCCCATCCAGCTTTCACTCCTAATGGTGACAAATGAGAAAAATATAAAAGTAAAAGCATTGGTGGAAAACATTGCAAATTTTGTGAGAAAGATGGTCATGTCGATTCTAAATGTTTAAAAAAAATGGAAGCCTTAGAAGCGGTGATGAAGAAGCACAATATCAGTATTGATTCTTCTTCTTCTTCTTCTTCTTCTCATGGACATGCACTTTCGGCTTCTGGTTTATCCTTCAATGAAACTTCTACTTCTTATGATGAGTGACTTATTGATTCTAGAGCATCTTATCATATAACTAAGGATAAAGCCACATTTTCTTCTCTAAATAAATGTAACACCAAGAAAATATTTGTTGGGGATGATAGATCTCTTAGTGTTGTAGGGTCTGGAACAGTTCAGGTAGATAATAGTTATTTCAATGATGTATTATGTGTTCCAAGTCTTTCCTGCAACCTTATATCAGTATATTAGATCAATCCTTCAGAGGAAGGTAAAACCGCAAATTTTTTACCTCACCAAGTTGTAATCAAGGATCTAAAATATCCTAATCATGTCCTCGCAACTGGAATTGCTAATAATATTACTAGGTTGTACAAGTTTGATAACTTTGGGTCATCCTCTTTTCCATCAGTTTTTTTTCTCATAGTGATGACTTGCGCAAACTTTGGCATGAGCGGTTTGGTCATCTAAACTATTGTTCATTGTAGCAACTATGAAATCAACAGATGGTGACTCATCTTCCTCTTGTTTCTTGTAGAAATGGTGTTTGTATCGGTTGTGTTCTCGGAAAACATCATTGGGACAGTTTTGAAAAGTGTGCCTCTTGGCACGCCTCAGCCCCTTTGCATACTGTTCACAGTGACTTGTGTGGTCCACTTTATTCTCCTTTTTTGGGTGCAAGTATCTCTTAACTTTCATTGATGACGTTTCCAGACGCACTTGGATTTAATTTTTAAAACTTAAAAGCGAAGTGTTTGACAAGTTTTTGGCCTACAAGATCGTTGTGGAAAAAGAATTTCAACATCAACTTCAAAGGTTAAGAACAGATGGAGAATATGTAAACAACAATTTTACAAGTTATTGCACTGCATGGGACATCCAAATGCAACACATTGTTCCATATACACCACATCAAAATGGTGTTGTTGAGAGAAAGAATCACACATTAAAAGAAATGGCTAATTGTATGATCCAATCAAGGGATTAAGTCTTAATTATTGGGAGAAAGTCACTAACTGTGCAAATTACATAGTAAATCACACTCCCACAAAGGCTCTAAAAAATATAACACCGGAAGAAGCATATAATAAAATTAAGCCATATGTAAGCCACTTCTGTGTATTTGACAGTGTAGCATGGGTTCACATTCCTGATGAGAAAAGAAAATCTTTACATCCTAAAAGTGAGAAGTGTGTTTTTGTTGGATATTCTGAAGATGTCAAAGGTTACAGACTTCTTCAAACTCAATCCAATGAAATTATTAATATAAGAGATGTTAAATTTGATGAAAATGTCTTGCCTTGTGAGACTAATTCAACATTTGTGCCTTCTTCGACATGCGATTCATATTTGGCGTGTGTGCCATCTTCTATTTTTATTATGGTTTCTTCTTCTGATAATGACAATGAGGATGAAAATCCACCTCTGCCTGCTCACCTACCTCCAGATGATTCCATTGTACAAGAACCAACACCATCACCACCGCTTCCTAGATGGGTTCGTTCAACACAAGAACCAGTTGGTGATCTTGTCGGTGATCCTTCATATCAGTGTCGGACATGTTCATAATTCTAGCGAGCCTCTTTCAAGTTTCAAAGACTCGTGATGCAGAGAAATTTGCAGAAGCTTCAAGTCATCCATATTGGGATACACCAATGAATGAAGAGTATCATTCTTTAATGGCCAACGATACTTGGGATATTGTACTTCTTCTGAAAGGAATAAAACTTGTCAGATGTAAATAGGTGTATGGAACTAAATATGCATCAAATGGAAATGTTGAAAGACACGGGGCCTAGTTAGTTTCCAAAGGGTTCTCTCAAGTTGAAGGCACTGACTATAATGAAACTTTTTCCCCATAGCCAAAATGAATTGCATCCGCCTTTTTCTTGCTCTTTTGCCTCACATAAATGGGAGGTTCGTCAGATGGATGTTAGATCTACCTTCTTGCGTGGGGATTTGCACGAAGAAATATGCATGGAACAACCTCCTGGTTATGTCTAGAATGACTCCAACCTTGTCTGATTCCTTAAGAAATCTCTTTATGGTTTTAAGCAAGCTTCCCGAGCTTGGTATGCCAAAATGGATTTCTTTCTTCTTGATACCAGCTTTTCTAGATGTCATTTTGACCCTAATGTCTATACCAAGAAAGTAGGAATCCATCTCATAATCCTTGTTCTTTATGTTGATGACCTTATCCTCACTGGTAGTGACCCAAAACTTTTAAACCATGTGAAAACCAGCCTTAAGAAGAAATTTGAAATGACCGACTTGGGCTATTTGCACTATTTCCTTGGCCTCCAAGTTTTGCAAACCAAGGAAGGAATTTTTCTTTGTATGCTTGTGACCTTCATCGTCACTTTCACATGGATTATTCTAAACCATCCCCTTCTCCTTTCTAGTATGGAGTCAAACTTGTTGCCACGTGTACTTCTCCCAAAGTTGATGCCAATTTGTACCGTCGGTTAGTTGGTAGCCTCTTATATTTGACTCATACCCCTCCCGATATTTCCTTTGTCATTGGTCTTGTTGCCTGGTATATAAAAACACCCCATGAAATCCATTGGAAATTAGCTAAAAGGGTACTTCGATATGTCTGGGGTATAGTTTAGTTCAGGATACATTACAGTGCAGGGGGTACTCATTTGTTGGTTGGTTTCACTAATTTATATTGGTTCGACGACCCTGATGATCGAAAGTATAATGTAAGTTATTTTTCATCCTTGGTTTAGGACCTATCACTTGGGCCTGTAAGAAACAACAAGTTATTTCTCTTTCTTCAGTAGAAGCAGAGTACCAAGCAGCAGTTAATGCAAGTCAATAAGCCTTGTGGCTTCAACAGATCCTTTCAGAGTTTGGATTGTAACAGCAGCATTCGACCACCCTCTAGTGCGACAATTAGAGTGACATCAAGCTCGCCAAAGATCTATTTCAACATCAACACATCAAACACATCGAGCTACGCATGTACTTCATCAGAAAGTTCATTCATGATCGAGTTATTGAAGTGATTTTTTTCCCTACAAATGATCAAGTTGCAGACAATTTCATGAAGTCTCTTACAGAAACGAAGTTCTCCAAACTTCGATCTATGTTAGGAGTCCAGGAAGTTGTCTTTAAGGGAAGATAGTCTCTAATGCCTCCTTCCTTCTCTGATTGTGTCACCTTTGTAAATCCTTCAATCCTATCCGAAGTTATTCTTAAGGGGGGGTATTAAGATATTTAGACACTGAGGAGTTGGTTGAGATCAACTTGGTCTAATGTGTCGCTAGGTAAAAGTGTGTTTATTTATTATGCATTAGTATGCATTTGTAGTTAGGTAATTTGATGGTCACAATATGTTCTCGACATAGAGTCATGTGATGGCGCATATTTTCATTGATCTTAACGGCTACATTGATATGTGGCTTAACACCCAATTGATCCATGATCTTTATTTAAAGAGCATGGAGGGTCATTTGTCAATGATTGATTGTGAGAAACTCTGACTTGTAAATCTATCTATAATATTTTTTTCTTTTGCATTAACAAATTGCTCCAAGTGGCCATGTTGGCTGGAGTCATGGATGTTTCCCTATGAGGGTTTTACCATGTAAAAACATCGATGTGTTGATATTTGATCTAGTTGTGTGAGTGGTTACTAAAGGTGTTTGTCCTATGTTGAAATACCTGTGTTTTCGAACATAACCCTATTGTGTTAGAAGTGTCCCCTGCTTAGGAAAAACCACCCAACCCATTCAAGCTAAATCTTGAATGGTTTAAGGTGGAAGAGTTTGTTAAAAAGATCAAGAACATCTAGAAGCCCTTTGATGAACAACTAAGAGAGTCTACTCCACTTCAATTTCAACAAAACCTGAAAGAGGCAAAGAAGGTAATAGCCCAATGGGAAAAGGAAATAAAACAAAAGGATGATATGCTCCTTAAAGAAGTGGAAGAAATTTTGGAGACCCTGTATAATAGTGAAGGGTTTGGTTACTTGACTTAAACACGGAAATTGGAAGCAAAGCAACTAGAAGAAAAAAGAAGAAGAATATATTGCTGGAGAAAGAGAAGGAATGTGGGCTCAAGAGCAAGGCCATTTAGCTTCAAGCATGTGATGAAAATTCTAAGTTCTTTCATTAATAAGCAAATGGCAGGAAAAATATAAATTATGTTTGGAATATTGACAAGGGAAAGAACAGGAAGGGAAACTACTTTTAAAGACAACGGAGATGAGGGAGTCAACTATTTCTCCAATCTCTTCAAAGAGAACTCTAGGGCCACTATTTTTGAAGTGATAAGACTCTCCAATTCTTTTCCCATCTTTGTAAATGACAAGACAAGTATGGGAAAAGAATGTAACTCCACACTTGGATGATCGTTCATTAACATGAGACGTTAATAAATATACATTCAGATGATTGTTCGTCTTCATCTTCAAATGACTCTTCCTATCACAGAGGACTCTTTACATTTCTACTATTTACAATATTATTTTCAAATTACCATAATTTGAGGATTAGGTATTCAACATTCCCCCCCTTAATCCGAAGGGGTGTTTGTGAGTCCAAGAATCATTCTAAACTTTTCAAATTTTTCTCTTCCAAGTGATTTGGTGAAGATGTTCGTAATTTGCTTATAATTTGCTAAGTTTTGTTCATGTCATAATAGCTGCAGAAAACATGCATTTTGATATGGGAGAAAGTTTTCACAAGGGTGATAGCAGAAACATTTTTTGGGCACAAAATGTTGTTGGACTGATAAACAAGCATACATGGAACTTGCGTAGCAATCCCGTGCTACACAAATGTTGTAGACACATATGATTGAAGAGGACAATATAAAATGATTGATGTACCACACTGGAGGTCAAATCAGGTTTCAAATCGGTAGCTGCCACTTGGATCTGCACAAGTTTCAAGAAACCAAGCGTGCTACGCAAATGTTGTAGGTATCATTTGCATAGCGCTAGCTCCAGTCTGCTACGCAAAAGTGACAGGGCTACCTAACAACGCACCAATTGTCTCGAAGGGGTCTCCAGATGTACCTGATGACTCATCCACACATCAGAATCGAATTTTACTCAGATATTTGATTGTATAAGATATGTTTTGTTTTTCATTAAAAATGGTCAAAACATACTTACTATTTTTAGTAAAGTAGTTTTGGAGTTGTTCTCTTCCAATGTAACCAGATCCACTATTTTAGAAAGCAATAGTTTGACTCCTAATAGCCTAGTGTGGCAATAAGCTTCTATATATTTGATCATTTTGATGTAAAGAGGGCGAGTTGGAAGAACTATAGTATTTTTTATCTTCATTGTAAATTTTTTAATATGAATGAAATGAAAATGCAGAAGTCTTGAAACTTTATGAAAAAAATTCTAATGGTGATGAGTTGACAGTGTGTTTCTCATCTTTTTTATTTATCTCTTGTGTCCCTACTGGCATCTCATTTTTCCTCTGTTTAAATTGATATAAGAGTGTAGAATTCATCTAAATAGTGCTCTAGAATCAAAAAATTTAAATTATGTCCTTTCTTCCTAACTAGGTCAGAAATCATCTATATGGTGCTCTGATTCTGTGATGTGTTGCCTTTTTCCTCTTTCACCCCCTACAACAAATTCAAAACTGAAGGTTTCATCCACCTAATTTATCCTTTTTTCCTTTGAGAGATTCTATCTACCAGACATTAGTTTCATTCGTTTTCAAGATTTGACTCCATAGCCCAAAAAACATCCTTTTGCTTGTCAACAAAACTTTATTAAATCCACTCAAAACTTTAAACCCTAGCCATTGTTTTATCAAGAAAAACCATCTATCGGAGACTAAGTGACAATAGAGAGCCCTCTCTGAACTGAGTAGGCTATTACCCATCTCTAAAGAGGTTTGTGGTTACCTTTGTAGGTTGTTTCCTCAGCCAAAACAATTTACTCAGTGTTAACAGTACCCAAGAGAGAAAGAGTTGAGAGTGATCACAATTGCACTTATGTGCACTTAAAGCTCTTCGACGTTGCAACTGGAAATGTCAGAGGTTGTGTCCATGTTAACCAACAATTTAGATTCTTGATCACCCTACATAACCAGCATTCAGAGTTGTCATTTCCTTTGTTGTTTCTCCATCTCAGGGATCTCGTGGATCTATCATCGTGTCTTTACTTCCTCGCTTGTCATTATTCGAATGCAATGAACCTTTCACAATTTAATGTTAGAATGTATATTCTTGATGCGCCCATGGTTACACTCATACACGCCCGTGGTTACACCAATGCGGAGATGGCTCAGACAATGGGAACAAGAAGATTTAGAGTATGGATAAAGAGTGCCTCGATCAGTCAGTCGGTGATAGCAACAAGAGATGAGCTCAGAACTAGAAAGGAGAGAGATATGGCGTTCAATCGAGATGATTAAATTAGGGTTTTACACAAAGAGAGCATAAACACAAATGAGAACGGACAAGAGAATGTGACGAAGGAGAGGAGCGCATTCAAAGACAAGGTGAAAGCAAATGATGATATCTCTTATGTGCATGAGATCTCAGAGGTGTTTTCGTACACAAAAGACAGATTTGCAGGTAGACGAACAGACTTGCAGGAAGAGGGACATTTTTACACGTAGTAGTAGGGAAATGAAATTCCCAATAGAGAGAGTCATGGAGTTATCCTGCTTTGATACCACTGATAGGCTAGGTATGGGAAGAAAATGTAACTCCACACTTGAGTGATTTGTTCATTCACATGAAACCTTAATAAATATACATTCATATGACCATTGGTCTTCATCTTCGAATGACTCTTCCTATCACCTACGTCTCTTCACATTTCTATTATTTACAATATTGTTTACAAATTACCAAAATCCAAGGATTAGGTATTCAATAGTACACAATGAGGACAACTTGGAGCTGACAAAAGAAGTGGGAAAAGATGAAATCCTTCAAACTTTACATAGTTTCCAAAGGGATAAAATCCATGGGCCTAATGGCCTAACTGTGGAATTATTCCTAGGATGTTATGAATTCGATGAAGAAGATCTATGAAGGGTGGTGGATACCACAAGAAACACAAGGAAAATGTGTGGGGATTATAATACTACCTTCCTTTCTTTGATCCCAAAAGAGGATAATTTGACAACTTTTGAAAAAAATTGGCCAATATCCTTATGCAACTGCATCTACAAATTTCTCTCAAAAGTAATTGTGAGAAGACTAAAAAGGGTCTTATCAAAACAAATCTCGGGTGAGTAGTTCGAGATTCTGGAAGGAACACAAATCCATGAGGTAGTTGGGATAGCTTAGGAAATCCTCCATTCGATCAAGACCAAAAATCAAAGATCAATGGTAATGAAAATGGACCTCTCAAAAGCCTACAATAGGGTAAGTTGGATTTACCTAAGATTGATCCTCATTCACTTAGGTTTTTGTCATAATTTTGTAGTATTGGTGATGAGTTTCATTACCTTTGTATCCTTTGTTGTCTTCGTCAATGGAGCAACGTCTCATTTCTTCATACCATGCAAGGGTCTTAGACAAGGATGTCCCCTCTCCCTTCTCCTATTTTTACTAATAGTTGAAGGGTTGAGTAGACTATTAAAAGAGGCATCTGAAAATGGTAGCATTAAAGGGATTTGCATCGAGCAAGATTGCAATATAACACATATTTTGTTTGTGGATGATGTACAAATTTTTTGTGAAGTTGCATGTATGAAAATAAATCTTGATAAATCCATTATGTCCAATGTGGGACATACTAGAGCATGAATAGGTATATTTCTCCTAATTGTTTATGTACTAGGTGATAGATTTGGATCAAGGATTAAAGTACTTGGGATTCCACCTGAAACCAAACCTATACAAAAAAGGTGATCGGTAATGGTTGATTGCCAAAGTAGAAAAAAAATTAAACCATTGGTGCAATCGATGGTTCTCAAGAGGGGGAAGATTGGATTTCATTAGCTTGGGTCCCAAAAGGTGTATTGGAAGCAACTAGGAAATTGAGCTACAAATTTATCTAGTCAGGAGAAAAATCTAAGAAAGGATTTGTGTTGGCATCCTAGAAAACACAAATGGTCCCAAAAGCAAATGGAGCATGGGGCCTAAAAAAACTCTTCATATTCTCAAAGGCCCTAACAGAAAAAAAAAATGTATGGAGGATGGTCCAAGAAAGGATTGTAGGTCCAATTAATCATAGCTAAGTACTTGTACTCAAAGACAATAGAGGATTGGATTGGGAAACTTGTAAAACGAATGCATAATGCCTCAATTATATGGAAAGTTGTGAACGTAGCTCTCCGGCTAAATGGTAATTAGTTGATATGGAAGGTGGGCAGAGGGGATAAAGTCCGGATAGGGCTTGATTCCTGGATAGGTAGTAAAGGCCAACACAGACTTACCACCTCAGGTGACATAGAAACTTCGAAGCAAACGTTTTTTTCCACTAAGACAAATTGTGAATTGGGAAAGGTCTAGAAATTGGCAACAAAAATGGCTCACCTGGGAGGAAATTGGATTGGGAGAGGATATTTCAGAAGTTTGGAAGTCATATACAAATACCTTGAAAGATGGCAAGGTCAAATTAGCGGAAGATGAAGACTAGTTGTTATGGTCTCTTAACCCTTCCAACACTTATGCTCCCAAATTGAGATATAGAGCTCTTGCAAAGGAAGGTTTGGTCGGACAACCTATTTGGTGGTGGAGAATAATATGGAAGTTAAGGTATCCCTCCAAGAATAAAATCTTCATGTGACTGGCATTAAACAACAAGGCTACTACCTAGAGGTTTTACAGAGAATTTTAAAAAAAGGACTTATTTGGCCTAGAATGGTGTAGTTTATGCCAACAAACAGAGGAAACTATAGATAACATAATATAGCATAAATAAATTGAGCACCAACTAATTACTAAGTACGTTGATAATAAGAGAAACATCTCACCTAGGTTAGAAAAAATATATGGGGTATAAAGAAAATTGAGTACAAATTGTAAGAGAGATTGCTCAAGGGTTCAGAGAAGAAACAATGTCACGTAAATGAATTAACCATCAACCAATTACCAAATAGGTTGGAGCATAATTAGAAAATCATCTCGACCAAGTTAAATCAATTAGAATTTAGAGCAAGATGCACTTGAAGTAGAGCAATAACTTAGATCTCTACAATATTTAGCCTTCTCATGGTTCTTAATTCGATCCCAAATTACAAACTTG
The DNA here is from genome assembly GCA_009831015.1 of Picea engelmannii. Lineage (NCBI taxonomy): Eukaryota > Viridiplantae > Streptophyta > Pinopsida > Pinales > Pinaceae > Picea > Picea engelmannii. The sequence goes on along the minus strand of ML838206.1, from coordinate 4,616 downwards.
ACTTGTACAAGCTCAAAGCTTAAACAAAAGAAACTAAAACTCTAAGAATATGCTACTTACAATCAACAAGTGAACTTCTTAAATAGGTTCCAAGCCTTGGGAAGATGTTATGATGTGACAAAATAACATAGTGGGACGAATTATGGTCCTATCTATTAGAATATAGAAGATGGTGTGCTCGTTTTACCATTGACGATACCTTCGTCACCCAACCATAGGCCGAAGCCTCCCTCTGAGCACCTTAACCTTGACCGAGAATTACTACGGAAGCAAACCCTAGGCTAGATAGCCAAACAAAGAGTAGCGCATCAATCCCCAAGGATAGTGCATCACAAAAGGCTGATCAGATGTTCCAACCCCTAGCCAAGAGATATTCAAGCCAAAACTGAGATCTTGCTGCTACTGCAGCTGCACCTGCTCTTCCTCCAAACCTGCGCACAAGATTGCAACTGCAGTGTGCACCAAATTGCAGAACTGCAATTTAGAGATGCTGCAAATGAGAACTGGCGCCCTGTATTTATAGTAATCCTGCTAGTTTTGTTGGGGCCGACTTCTCCTTCTGGGTATGTGTCTGTTCAGTATATTATTATTATTTTTGGCTGACTTCTTCTCTTGGAGGCTAATATCCTAATATAACTTATCTTCTTGAGCCGACAAGGCTTCTAGGGTTATTAGCCAACTCATTAGGGTTTCTCTTGCTTCCCAGAGTCTTCTATTCTCGTCAGGTTCACACGTGGGGGAAAATACCTCGAGCAGCTACCATAATATTAACACTCCCTCCTAGCTAGAGAGGTATTTACAGGTAATGGACTTGAGCACAAAACATACCATTTACCCGATAGCATCAATATAGTCATCTAGACTATTTCATGATTAGATCATGAGCATCACCATC
>ML838205.1:39009-51291 GCA_009831015.1 Picea engelmannii | reverse complement strand
TTAAATGCATTCTCCAATGATTTGGGTTCCCAAAGGTGAACCTCATGTTGAATGTTATCCTTTAAAGTTCCTATGAATACATCAATCAAGTGCTCATATGGAATATCGGTTACCTTTATATTCAATCTTTGGAAGTTCTCAATCTGCTCGGTAACTGAACCCTTTTGCTTGAGATTTATCAATTGGCTAAAGAAGGTATTTTTCCTTGTATCCTCATAGTGTGCTATCATTTCTTCCACGAAAATTGTTCAAGTGACGAGTGATTTGCGAGAACAAAGCAATCGATATCATACAAATTTATTAGGTTCTAAATATAAAGAAGCAATTCAAATCTTTTGTGTATGTGGCACATTATGGAGATCAAAGAATTGCTCCATATGAAGTATTCATGTGATTGGGTCCTTGCCATCAAACTTCCTCATATCAATCTTAGGAACGTGGTTGGTCTTCAAATCAAAGTTGGAGTTTCTCCATTCTTGATTCGCCTTCCTTGTGTCCTGATCATGAATTTCAAGGGATGCATTTTCACTTTCAAGTGTCTTATCTGTTACAAATTTTTTCAATATTTCCATGATCTCCCCTTTTAAACCATCCATCTTAGTATCCAACTTAGCTTCCATTGAATCCATATTAGTATCCAACTTATCTTCCATTGAATCCATCTTCATTTGTAGTTCTTTTATGTCCCTACGCATTTCTTCACCTTCATCAAGAGTCCCTTATTTGGTGTAGAAGCTTATTTGGTGTAGAAGTTCCCTTTTTGGTGGCATGTTGGCCAAGTATCACTTTTGAACCTTGATTTTGAGGTGGTTCTGCTAGACAATATTTCTTTTGTTGTACCTCCCAAGTTTCGACCCTTCTGGGTATGAAAATTTATTTTATGTAGTTCTCTGATATTTCTTCTCTGCAATGCCACAAGTCTGATCAAAATTGGATGTGCCAAGTGGAATTTATGGTAACTTCCCCACAACTTGTTGATTTTTGGACTTTCCAGGAGATCTCACTTGTATAGCATGCCCCACACAAAATAATTGATATAAAATTCTGAAACTCACACCAGAAATACTACAGACTTTCCATGATCCACTGAAACTAGTCCCACTCAATTTGGATACTCTAGGAAGAAGTTATGATTTTTTTACCTGGAACACCTTCTTGAGACTAGTCAATAGGACTAGTCAGATACCCTATCTTACACAGGGTGTATATACAAATTTAAGATGACCCAGAAGCTGAACTGTTTACCACTGATACATTACCAATTTCTGTAAATTTCATACGGATTTCAGGGTTTGAAACGTTACAGAAATTGTTTTATAGCAAAAATTCTGCAATGACACATTTCAGGATGATTCCAGAACCCTATCTTGTACAGGCTGTATCTCCGAAAGTATAAGGCCTTAGGAGATGAATTTTTAACCCAACGTACCTTAATCCGTCTTCTAAATATCCTCCAAGACGTTCCTTCTGAAACATTGTAGAAAAAAAGTTATAATGAAAATTCCACGATGTCTCAGATGTAGAAGCGAAACCCCAAGACCTTGAGCTCTGATACCATATGTTAAGAACCAAACATCAATATAGCATATAAAAACCTCAGCAAAAGTAAAAATTTAAGATGACCCAGAAGCTGAATTTTTTACCATAGATACCTTACTAATTTCTGTAAATACAATCTAGATTTCAGGGTCTGAAACGTTACAGAAAATTTTTTATACTGAAAATTCTGCAATGAATCCATTCAGGATGATTCCAAAACCCTATATTATACAAGATGTATCTTTGAAAGTGTAAGGCCTCAGGAGATGAATTTTGAACCCAACGTACCTTGATCCGTCTACTAAATATCCTCCAAGACGTTCCTTCTGAAATGTTGTAGAAACAAAGTTATAGAGAAAATTCCAAGGTGTCTCAGATGTAGCAGCGAAACCCCAAGACCTTGAGCTATGATACCATATGTTAGGAATCAAATATCAATATAGCATAGAAAAACCTTAGAAAAAGTAATCAACGCCTTAAAAAAGAGATAATTTCAGATAATAAGCCTCTTCGAGGGGGCTACCTCCTTTTACCCCACTTAAATGTCCAAGTACAAGATGATTCAAAATGAAAATGTCTCCTTGGTATATATAGGAGACTAGGAGGTATAATTACAACTAATGGCCTAAAGATGACATAAATAAAATAACATTACTAATATAATATAACCCAATTAAGGGGTAATGATCCAATATTAGGGTTTAACAGGTGTTGTAAGAGATATCAAAATTGACTATGCTGCCCAAGGTACAAATTGGTTCTCATTCATTTACATTTGATCATGTATATGGTAGCACTAGGTCTCATTCATCAGTCATTTTTGAAGAATGTGTGTTCCACTTGTTGATGGTTGTTCCATGGCTACAATGCTACGGTTCTTGCATATAGACAGACTGGTTCTGGTAAGACATGTACCATGGGCACTGTTTATGGTGATGGTGGTGAAATAAGAATTATTTCTCAGGTTATGGAGACAATATTCAAGAAGATTGAAATCCTAAAGCATCGAGAGGTATTCACATTAACAAGGGGCGGCTGGAACTTGGGAATGTCATCAGTGCATTGGGAGATGATCAATTAATAAGGGTTTGGCGAGGGAGTGACAACAATAGGCATGTAAATACTCCACTCCTTTGGCTATTTGAAGCATGATATCTATTGCCCTTGGCAGTGAAAATGGAATTCTCTTGCGAGGAGAAGAATTCTCGTTGATGAAGCTACGAAGATCCTTATGCATCAATTCCGTGACTAGACAACACTCATTTCTGTCTTTATCTACAAACAATCTTATTGCCTGTAGAATATTTGGATGCAAAAGCTTAGACATTGCAGATATCTCTTCAACAAACATTTCGACATTGGTAAACATGTGCCTCATTGCAAAATTCTCTCCCATCAAGATAATCTCTTTAACTTCACCGTAGTTTCCACTTCCAATTATTCTCTTCACATGCAAGTCTTTGCAGGAATCCATGAACAAATAGGGAGGGAATTTTTCATGTTGGTCATGCAACTCCAATTTTCTACACAAAAACTCTGCAATGCGATATTTTTTTTTTCTGTCTAATTCTACACTCATGATCTTGCTCTTCTTGGCTCCCTGCAATGTATTCATAGCTTGTTCCTAGAGACTGGAAAAACTCTTGATCTCCTGACCAACAAGATATTGCCACTCGAAAAGCTTTGGATGAAGCCAATCCTTATCATATTTCTTACAGTGCAAGAGCTTTCTCAATTGGGTTTCCTCCTCCTCATCTCCTATGATTTCCTCAGCTGCAAATTCAATGCAATCTACAAGAACACAAATGCACCATAAGGAATTATGGAGATGGAGACGTATCGCTTCAGTGCTCTGGTGGAGAATAATCACCTTCATCCACCAATCTTTCCCTCCTGAACTGAAACACTGTCGAATGAATAGTTCCCCTTCTCTTACAGTGTTGTAAATCTCTTCCAGTGCTGGTTCCAACCATTTCCACTTTTGCTGCATGATTTCCTGATCCATTCTCAATGTCTCGTTTATCAGATTTGAAATGTGGTTAAATCCACGAGAGAAAACGCTGGCCAGAACTGAGCATTGCTTTTTGTGAAAAAGAATACCATCTACAAAATGCAGCAAAATGTCCAGGCCTCCAGTAACTGGTCCCGAGAGACGCAAGTAATCCATTGCGAGACTCTTTCCAATTGAAATTAAGAATTGGTGAGGACTGATGATATGTGCCTAATAATAGATTCAGTGGTGTAGGTAGGAGATCTGTGGGAGTGATATATGTATTAGAATTGTAGTCAAAAAAGTGATGCGCCCCACGTAGTATATTGAATGAATGTGGAAGTTGGAAAGTGTTCATGAACTTTTCAAGCGAGAATATCAGCTGTGGTGTGCTTCCATTTAGTTTTTTAGCATGGATGGATGAAATGATCTTTTAGTTTTCCATAAAAGGGAAGGGGACGAGGTGTGCAAAAAAATCTGGTGGTGATGAATCTTCCCCAAAACAACGTGTTAGCTACAACCATATCGGGTTCATCAAAGGAGAGTAATAAGGGATTCCCTAGAGAATTATGGCTGGAGAACACTGGCAGATGGCGATTTAGTTTCAATATTTGAAGGACACTATATCTAGATAGACCACTGTTCTCTTTCCAACTGTAACGATGGGCTAATCAATGCAATCATGGGATCCACTGCCATCACCATATCAAACAACTACTATGATGCTTTTTGGTCACAACGACAGCTATGTGCAAGAGGCAATATTGCAAGTAACGATCACCTTCAATTACTTCGGTGAAGGGAGTATCCAAAGAATGCCCAGGTGTCGACATGGGTACTTTCACGTGGTGAACAACCACTACGCACAATGGGAAATATATGCAATCGGTGGGAGCGCTAACCCAACAATTAATAGCGAAGGCAACAGATTCATAGCTCCCGATGATGCCAATGCTAAAGAGGTAACTAAAACGACTGTATGTAGTAGACGAGGAATGCAATCAGTGTATCTCTTTGTGAAGGTTCAAAAATTTCCACGATCTGTATCCTGTTGCATCCATTTGCGTCCTCCTAACAAAAGTTCCTTACAACCACGAACTAAATATTATTCTCATCAACACCCACTACATTAGCAAGAAAACGCTGAGGCTATTCTGAATTTTGGCTGCTACTCCTCTGACAACTATTATTATTAGTAGCCTAATGGTCTTTGCAATGCATGCTGACAAACATGGGGTCGATATTGTTGGTGACCTAAAAATGGGATTGAATCCATTGTCCATAAACCACTGTGTCTTGAAGGGTCTTCCTAGAGACTTGGAATACACCAACAATATTTCATTTCAGATTGCTACTGCCATCTTGAAGAAGTGAACGACAGATCAAAAATTTTATCGGATGGAAAATATGAGATCAGGAGAAGAAGATGAATTTTCTACCACGGTAATAGCAAAGAAATTAGCTTCTAGGCTACAACTTGAACTCTTCGATGCAGAGCAGTCTGTAGGTTTCATCGTCCAAGCCTGCAATGGCCATCTCAATTTTCTAACTGACGATAAGCTTGAAAACGGATCATGAAACTAATTTAGCAGCAGTCGAAGAACTTTCTACCCTCAAATTGAGGAAAACTGGAATCAGTGACAACAAAAGAGCTATAGAGTTCGATAACACAAGTGACGAGAATTATCGATCTCGCAAAAAACATAGACAGGAGATTCAGTTGAGAAAGATAGAATTTGATTGGAAGGATTTTGAGTTGTATAGAAAGTACGAAGTACATGTACATAAGGACGTTTTTGAAAATGTGACAGAAGAAGTTTATGATAAATTCTTTGTCAGAACTCCACTGCATTTCGTTCCACCAGAAAAAAAAAATGACAGGGCTCCGCCTTGTGGCTTTGGTACATTTCACCAATAGTGCTTGATTGATGGAAAGCTGGTTGTTGTTGGCATGTCGGATATAATGCCCAGATGTGTGTCGATCCATTACCTGTTTTACGATTCAGACTATGCTTTTTTATTGTTGGTGCAGCTCATACAGAAGCGATACTCCACGATTTGAAATGTCTCAATGTCTCAATGTCTCGTTTATCAGATTTGAAATGTGGTTAACTCCACGAGAGAAAACACTGGCCAGAACTGAGCATTTCTTTCTGTGAAAAAGAATATCATCTCCAAAATGCAGCAAAATGTCCAGGCCTCCAGTAACTTGTCCCGAGAGATGCAAGTAATCCATTGCGAGACTCTTTCCAATTGAAATCAAGAATTGGCGAGGACTGACGATATGTGCCTAATAATAGATTCAGTGGTGCAGGGAGGAGATCTGTGGGAGTGATATATGTATTAGAATTGTAGTCAAAAAAGTGATGCGCCCCACGTAGTATATTGAATGAATGTGGAAGTTGGAAAGTGTTCATGAACTTTTGAAGCGAGAATATCAGCTGTGGTGTGCTTCCATTTGGTTTTTTAGCATGGATGGATGCAATGATCTTTTAGTTTTCCATAAAAGGGAAGGGGATGAGGTGTGAATTTTTTTTGGGTGGTGATGAATCATCCCCCGAATAGCGTGTTAGCTACAACCATATCAGGTTCATCAAAGGAGAGTAATAAGGGATTCCCCAAAGCATTATGGCTGGAGAACGCTGGCAGATGGTGATGGAATTTCAATATTCGAAGGACGTTATATCTAGATAGACCATTGTTCTCTTTCCAACTGTAACGACGGGCTAATCAATGCAATCATGGGATCCACTGCCATCACCATATCAAACAACTACTGTGATGCTTCTTGGTCACAACGACAGCTATGTGCAAGAGGTACTATTGCAAGTAACGATCGCCTTCAATTACTTCGGCAAAGGGAGTATCCAAAGAATGCCCAGGTGTCAAGATGGGTACTTTCATGTGGTGAACAACCACTACGTGCACTGGGAAATATATGCAATTGGTGGGAGTGCTAACCCAACAATTAACAGTGAAGGCAACAGATTCACAGCTCCTGATGACGCCGACGCTAAAGAGGTAACTAAAACGATTGTATGCAGCAGACAAGGAATGAAATCAGTGCATCTCTTTGTGAAGGTTCAAAAATTTCCACGATCTATTTCCTGTTGCGTCCATTTGCGTCCTCCCAGCAAAAGTTCCTTACAACCACGAACTGAATATTATTCTCATCAACACCCACTACATTAACAAGAAAACGCTCAGGCTATTTTGAATTTTGGCTGCTACTCCTCTGACAACTATTATTATTCGCATCCTGATGGTCTTTGCAACGCATGCTGACAAACATGGGGTTAATATTGTTGGTGACCTAAAAATGGGATTGAATCCATTATCCATAAACCACTGTGTCTTGAAGGGTATTCCTAGAGACTTGGAATACACCAGCAATATTTCGTTTCAGATTGCTGCTGCCATCTTGAAGAAGTGAATGACAGATCAAAAATTTGATCGGATGGAAAATATGAGATCAGGAGAAGAAGATGAATTTTCTGCCAGGGTAATAGCAAAGAAATTAGCTTCTAGGCTACGACTTGAACTCTTTGACACAAAGCAGTCTGTAGGTTTCATCATCCGAGCCTGCAATGGCCATCTCAATTTTCTAACTGACGATAATTTTGAAAACAGATCATGAAACTAATTTAGCAGTAGCCGAAGAACGTTCTACCCTCAAATTGAGGAAAACTGGAATTAGTGATAGCAAAAGAGCTATGGAGTTCGATAACACAAGTGATGAGAATTCTCGATCTCGCAAAAAACACAGACAGGAGATTCGGTTGAGAAAGCCAGAATTTGATCGAAAGGATTTTGAGTTATATAGAAAGTACGAAGTACATGTACATAAGGACGTTTTTGAAAATGTGACGGAAGAAGCTTATGATAAATTCTTGGTCAGAACTCCACTGCATTTCGTTCCACCAGAAAAAGGAAATGACAGGGCTCCGCCTTGTGGCTTTGGTACATTTCACCAACAATGCTTGATTGATGGAAAGCTAGTTGTTGTTGGCATGTCGGATATAATGCCCAGATGCGTGTCAATCCATTACTTGTTTTACGATTCAGACTATGATTTTTTATTGTTGGTGCAGCTCATACAGAAGCGATACTACCCTTCCATGAAGCACTATTATTTATTGGATTACATTCACCAGCTACGGCCGAAACGCCCAATTCAAATTATCATGTCGTTTCAATAAGATAGAACTCATGCAACATTTCAGGTGATCAGCATATTACACATACGCAGGAGGTGGTGACAGATATTCTATGCCTAGCAGTCGCAGAGTTCCAGAATGCAAATCGTTCCATATTCCTTTTTTATGTAATGTATTGTGAGTGTGAATGATCGATATAATCGAGAGATGTATGTAACAAAAAGGAGGTGCATGAGCGCAGGACTGGGGGGAAAACCTCTGTGAAGAGGGTTCCTATTGTAATTGCTGAGATTTTGTAAGCCATTAATGGAGTAATAAAGAAGATTTTTTTACTTGCGACTGTGAGATTCATCACAATTGATTTCCTTCAGCATGTTCTTCTTATTTTCAGTTGTGTTAAATCTGTTTGGATTGCATTTATATGTTCCTTACTCACAGTTGAAATTGTCTTTACCATAGCTTTATGTCTTCCTTAATCCATCAGGACTGCATTACATTTTGTTTTCTTCTAACCGATGGGCTTTGTTATACTTTAGTACGACCACTACTATAACGAATGGATTTGGGTTTTCTGTAATTGTTTGATGTCTTTCCTCTACACCAGCTATCAGCGGTGTAAGACCAGCCTACACTTTCGGAATGTTGCATATATCCTTTGCTACGTCGGCCTTTCCTTTTTTTTTCAGCTACCGCATCATGATTTATCAAAGCGCTGAAAGATAGACTTACTTTGCCTCACTTTCTGCAAGTTATTTGATCTCTGCTATTGTCTCTTTTTCTCGGTTTTCATTTGACTCCATGCCTAATGGACCATTTCCCTGGTTTAACCCCCAAACTCTAAAAATCCAAGACCCTCTTTTACCCATAAATATGCCCACCTTTTTCATGCTATTTAAATTCCTATTGTGACATTTTTCAAGAGATCCTTCTCGGGTTGGAAGAGGGCAACTTCTAATCCAAAGTGGTTCGAGGTTGCCTCGGGATTGATTTGCTGCAACCCATTTCAGTTCTGAGTGTCAACATTTTGGCGTCGTTGCCGGGGATTTTTGAAGTTGATATCTATCCCTAGGAGAACGATATTGTTATGGTCCTAAGGCCTGGTTGAGTAGTCGGTCATAGGAAAATATTGGTTGCACATGCTTTGGCGACTCCATTAAAAGTTTTCGATGCTGATTTCACTGGCGGAAGAACTCATAATTTACAGCTTTCTCGTTAAGGCCACCCAATGGATGAAGGCTACCTGTTCTACTGTTCTTGGCACTTTATGATAAAGTACCATCCCTAGAGGGAGCCGATGTTGTAACAGATATCAAAATTGACTGTGTTTCCCAAGGTACAAATTGGTTCTCATTCATTTACATTTGATCATGTATATGGTAGCACTGGGTCTCCTTCATCAGTCATTTTTGAAGAATGTGTGCTCCACTTGTTGATGGTTGTTCCATGGCTACAATGTTATGGTTCTTGCATATAGACAGACTGGTTCTGGTAAGACATGTACCATGGGCACTTTTTATGGTGATGGTGGTGAAATAAGAATTATTTCTCAAGTTATGGAGACAATATTCAAGAATATTGAAAGCCTAAAGCATCGAGAGGTATTCACATTAACAAGGGGTTGCTGGCACTTGGGAATGTCATCAGTGCATTGGGAGCTGATCAATTAATAAGTGTTTGGCGAGGGAGTGACAACAATAGGCATGTAAATACTCCACTCCTATGGCTATTTGAAGCATGATATCTATTTCCCTTGGCAGTGAAAATGGAATTCTCTTGCGAGGAGAAGAATTCTCGTTGATGAAGCTACGAAGATCCTTATGCATCAATTTCGTGACTAGACCAACAAGATATTTCCACTCAAAAAGATTTGGATGAAGCCAATCCTTATCATATTTCTTACAGTGCAAGAGCTTTCTCAATTGGGTTTGCTCCTCCTCATCTACTATGATTTCCTCAGCTGCAAAGTCAATGCAATCTACAAGAACACAAATGCACCATAAGGAATTGTGGAGATGGATACATATCACTTCAGTGCTCTGGTGGAGAATAATCGCCTTCATCCACCAATCTTTCCCTCCTGAACTGAAACACTGTCGAATGAATAGTTCCCCTTCTCTTACAGTGTTGTAAATCTCTTCCAGTGTTGGTTCCAACCATTTCCACTTTTGCTGCATGATTTCCTGATCCGTTCTCAATGTCTCGTTTATCAGATTTGAAATGTGGTTAACTCCACGAGAGAAAACGCTGGCCAGAACTGAGCATTGCTTTCTGTGAAAAAGAATACTATCTCCGAAATGCAGCAAAATGTCCAGGCCTCCAGTAACTAGTCCCGAGAGACGCAAGTAATCCATTGTGAGACTCTTTCCAATTGAAATCAAGAATTGGCGAGGACTGATGATATGTGCCTAATAATATATTCAGTGGTGCAGGTAGGAGATCTGTGGGAGTGATATCTGTATTAGAATTGTAGTCGAAAAAGTGATGCGCCCCACGTAGTATATTGAATGAATGTGGAAGTTGGAAAGTGTTCATGAACTTTTGAAGCGATAATATCAGTTGTGGTGTGCTTCCATTTATTTTTTTAGCATGGATGGATGCAATGATCTTTTAGTTTTCCATAAAAGGGAAGGGGACGAGGTGTGCAAAAAAATCTGGTGGCGATGAATCTTCCCCCAAACAACATGTTAGCTACAACCATATCGGGTTCATAAAAGGATATTAATAAGGGATTCCCCAGAGCATTATGGCTGGAGAACACTGGCAGATGGCGATGTAATTTCAATATTCGAAGGATGCTATATCTAGATAGACCATTGTTCTCTTTCCAACTGTAACGATGGGCTAATCAATGCAATCATGGGATCCACTACCATCACCATATCAAACAACTACTATGATTTATTTTGGTCACAACGACAGCTATGTGCAAGAGGTAATATTGCAAGTAACGATCACCTTCAATTACTTCGGTGAAGGGAGTATCCAAAGAATGCCCAGGTGTCGACATGGGTACTTTCACGTGGTGAACAACCATTACGCGCACAAGGAAATATATGCAATCGGTGGGAGCGCTAACCCAACAATTAATAGCGAAGGCAACATATTCATAGCTCCCGATGACGTCGACGCTAAAGAGGTAACTAAAACGACTGTATGCAGTAGACGAGGAATGCAATCAGTGCATCTCTTTGTGAAGGTTCAAAAATTTCCACGATTTGTATCCTATTGCGTCCATTTACGTCCTCCCAGCAAAATTTCCTTACAACCACGAACTGAATATTATTCTCATCAACACCCACTACATTAGCAATAAAACACTGAGGCTATTCTGAATTTTGGCTGCTACTCCTCTGACAACTGTTATTATTGGTAGCCTGATGGTCTTTGCAATTCATGCTGACAAACATGGGGTCGATATTGTTGGTGACCTGAAAACGGGATTGAATCCATTGTCCATAAACCACTGTGTCTTGAAGGGTCTTCCTAGAGACTTGGAATACACCAACAATATTTCATTTCAGATTGCTACTGCCATCTTGAAGAAGTGAACGACAGATCAAAAATTTGATCGGATGGAAAATATGAGATCAGGAGAAGAAGATGAATTTTCTACCATGGTAATAGCAAAGAAATTAGCTTCCAGGCTACAACTTGAACTCTTCGATGCAGAGCAGTCTGTAGGTTTCATCGTCCAAGCCTGCAATGGCCATCTCAATTTTCTAACTGACGATAAGCTTGAAAATGGATCATGAAACTAATTTAGCAGCAGCCGAAGAACTTTCTACCCTCAAATTGAGGAAAACTAGAATCAGTGACAACAAAAGAGCTATGGAGTTCGATAACACAAGTGACAAGAATTCTCGATCTCGCAAAATACACAGACAGGAGATTCAGTTGAGAAAGCTAGAATTTGATTGGAAGGCTTTTGAGTTGTATAGAAAGTACGAAGTACATTTACATAAGGACATTTTTGAAAATGTGACACTGTTCCATTGCGTCCGGAGCACACTTTTCATTCAGGAACACTTTTCTTTTCACTCGAAAAGGTTTCCATTTTCCCAAGATACGACCATTACAGTCAGAATCTGGAGGTATAAAGTCTGAATACGCATTTTTAAATTTTTGCAAAGTTTTTATTTTATTTCGGTTTGTATTTTTTTTTTCCGGGCTGCTACGCTTTTAGATCTGTGTATGCTCTTTTCCCCGCACCTTGTACGATCTCGGAAAATAAAAAAAAGATAGGAAAAGGTGCATCTTCCGGGTAAGCTAACTGAGATCTAACCCTTGTTGTCATCGAGAAGCGAAATTTTTTTTCTTGTGTGAAAAGAGTTTTTTTTGGAGCATGCTCTCCAAGGTTGTCTTCAACAACAACAATAACAACAAAAACAACAACAACAACAACAACAAAAACAACAACAACAACAACAACAATAACAACAACAACAACACCCCAAATCCTCCTTCTGAACATTACAATATGTTTTGCTAGACCAGTTGGTTAAAACTTGCCTTATTAAGTAAGAGTTCTTGAGTTCAAGTCTCTCTTTTGTTACTTTTTTTGAAAAAGTTCATGCTAAAAATTGTAAAGTGCATTTC
>ML838205.1:23203-34421 GCA_009831015.1 Picea engelmannii | reverse complement strand
TAGGTAAAAGTGTGTTTCTTTAGTATGCATTAGTATGCATTTGTAGTTAGGCAATCTGACGGTCACGATATGTTCCCGACATAGAGTGATCCGACGGTTCATACTCTCCTCGATCTTAACGGCCATTAATCCGTGGCTTAACACCCGATTGGTCCATGATATCTTTTTAAAGAGCATGGAGGGTCATTTGTCGATGATCGATTGTGAGAAACTCTCTTGTAAAATCTCTCTGTAATCTTTTTCTTTGCATTAATAAACTGCTCCAAGTGGTCGCGTTGGCTGGGGTCGTGGATGTTTCCCCGTAGGGGTTTTACCACGTGAAAACATCGGTGTGTTGATCTTTGATCTGGTTATGTGAGTGGTTACTAAAGGTGTTCATCCTCTTTTGGAATACCTGTGTTGTCGAACAAAAAGGAGGTGCATGAGCGCGGGACTGGGGGGAAAACCTCTGTGAAGAGGGTTCCTATTGTAATTGCTGAGATTTTGTAAGCCATTAATGGAGTAATAAAGAAGATTTTTTTACTTGCGACTGTGAGATTCATCACGGTTGATTTCCTTCAACATTTTCTTCTTCTCTTCAGTTGTATTAAATATGTTTGGATTCCATTTATATGTTCCTTACTCACAGTTGAAATTGTCTTTACCATAACTTTATGTCTTCCTTAATCCATCATGATTGCATTACATTTTGTTTTCTTCTAACCGATGGGATTCATTATACTTTAGTATGACCACTACTATAACGAATGGATTTGGGTTTTCTATAATTGTTTGATGTCTTTCCTCTCCACCAGGTATCAGCGTTGTAAGACCAACCTACACTTTCAGAATGTTGCATATATCCTTTTCTACGTCGGCCTTTCCTTTTTCTTTCCACTACCGCATCATGATTTATCAAAGCACTGAAAGATAGACTTACTTTGCCTCACTTTCTGCAAGTTATTTGATCTCTGTTATTGTCTCTTTTTCTCGGTTTTCATTTGACTCCATGCCCAATGGACCATTTCCCTGGTTTAACCCCCAAACTCTAAAAATACAAGACCATATTTTACCCATAAATCTTCCCACCTTTTTCACGCTATTTAAATTCCTATTGTGACATTTTTCAAGAGATCCCTCTCAGGTTGGAAGAGGGCAGCTTCTAATCCAAAGTGGTTCGAGGTTGCCTTGGGATTGATTTGCTGCAACCCATTTTAGTTCTGAGTGTTAACAACAGGCATGCTTCCCGCGAGCTTCCAAGAACTTGAAGATCAATAGCCTTATCCCTCTTCATCTCTGTTCAATAATCCTGCATGCTTGAGAGCACCTCTGCTCTTTATTTTCAACTGAGAGCTATCATATACTGAAAGCAAACTTCTAAAAATGAAATGCTCAAGAAGCGATCTTTATTCTTCCTACTTCAAACCAGTAAAAAAAAATCTTCCTTAATCATGTGTAATCATGCTTCCAATGAAGCCATGATAGCATCGCACCAATTATAAAATCTCCTTGCAAGAAAATAGAAATCAAAGAAAACTTTATTATGTGTAGCAGAATTTTAACTTGCAGCACATACTTACGATCATAATCTACTTTAAATCATAAAGTTTCATAACTGAAAACTTCTGAAAAAAGCATTTCCATGTATATGGCCACTGGATCACAGAAAAAAGAAGTATATTGATAATCCTCAAAAGCAAACTCTACTTGTTTCTCAATGTTTTATTTTTAAACTTCTGATGTATGGCTATCATATACTGGTTTTGATTGTTCATGACTAATAGACATAATGTTTTCATAAATATGTTGATCATCTTCTGTCACCATGAAGATATCAGGTTGTTGATATCCTTCCTCAATGCTTTTATTTTTATAAGGCTCATCAACAAAACTATGCTGAGGAAACACTAGTTCCTTATACTCATCATAAGCAACAAATTTTTCATTCAAATCGAAGATAACAGGTGCATCAGGGACAAGTTCAAATGCATCTATAGTTGTGCAATCATCTTTTCTATCATCAATGATATCTTTAATATCTTTCTCACTAACATGGTTTTCATTCTTGCAAATAGAAGAAACATCTACTTTCTACTAAATATACTTCTCAAATACAGCACAACAATTTTCAAAAAAACTTTCAACTGAAAATTTCTTTTACAAAATAAATTGAAAACATCATGAAAACTTGCCAATGAGTTAATACTTGAATATAGAAGAGATCTACACCAATCAAGGGATACTCCCTTAAATGAGTATTTGAAAAGTTTGATCTGGACATCCTCATGCACAATCTGACATTCATGAACAAACTCGTGAAAATCCAGTAGATGCTCAGTCAGAACCTCCCAATCTTTGCCTTTAAATGTAGAAAGAGTACCTTCCCATTCATCTCTTCTAAGAATTGGGTTTGGAAAACTAGCTACATCCAAAAAATCACAAAAATCAAACCTTTGAGCCAAAATGGCTTCCATGCTTGGATCCAATGGAGTCTCCTATTAATCTTTAGACAGTGGAGTCGCCATAGTGAAAGATATGTAGTCAAGCATATGTCCTCTTCTTGTTCACCATCAAGAAGCAAAT
The DNA here is from genome assembly GCA_009831015.1 of Picea engelmannii. Lineage (NCBI taxonomy): Eukaryota > Viridiplantae > Streptophyta > Pinopsida > Pinales > Pinaceae > Picea > Picea engelmannii. Next base: position 31,859 of record ML838205.1, on the reverse strand, counting down.
CTGATTGTTTTCACTCTCCCAGAGAATATTTCTTTGTTTCTTCATCCACGACAACTGCGCCAAAAATGTTATTTCTATAAGTCAACCTCAGACTGCAAATGAGGTGAGCCTAGAGACATTTGAATATGGGTGTGTAAATTTGTTTATGAGAATGGGTTGAAATGGAAAGAAGGAGAGAAGGGGCATAAAAGGTACGTAGAATTTTCTATTGGGCATGGAGTCAACATATCCTAAATACTGAAGGAACTCAAGCTACTTATCAAACAAAGTTGTACAGTTGTGTAGATAGAAGAATGGGGAAGGAGACATAAAGAATTTTTTTTTTCAAACGAAAGATACTTTCAGTCAAATGAACTAATAAAGATACTTGAATAATACAATGATAAAATAGGGATGCTATAGCATAATCTCTGCTACTCATAGATCTATCTATCAATGGTAAGTTTTGATTCTCAAAATTTGCATTATATCCTAGTAGAAGAAAAGAAAAACAAAATAGAGAGACATGTTGATAAAACAACCTTCATATATCTTCAATGGCAGAAATATATTAAAAGAACATGTCTCCTAGGCTTACAATGTATCTAGATGACTTTCCTCTCTTCCTCTTGGGTCTCCTCCCCCTCTCCCTTCATGGAAAGATCTACCTTTTTATATATAAATAGAGAACTTGAATCCTAGATCCTACAATCTATGTTAATACAATTGTCAACATAATTGAGATTACATGGAGTTCCATCTTTGGAATTATCACCAGAATTGAAAGATTAAGGACTCACAAAAATCTCCCCTAATAGATATATGAAGTAGGAGTTGGATACCATCGGATCAATCTTTGACTTGTTGATTTTATTCTTGAAGATCTAGAACATTTTGATCTATTGGACAAAAATCTCTCTGCAAAACCTCTCTAATGGAAATTAGAAAGTGGAAGCTAGATCACTGCCTGAAGAAGTAGATTGATCAAATCATTTGACACTAAGTTCTCTTCCACCAAATCTGGAACTACTCATTTCATGCCTTTAGTCAGGGATGAGTTGATTTATTTATAAGATGCTCGATTTGATCCTTAAGCTATTTATAACAGTTGTTGTTGGTTTTCTACCACATGCTCTGCCACCTGGAGATACACTTGAATGATCTTTGTTAATGCTCGACATTATCTCAAATCTGTACTTGTCGTTGTGATTGATTAATTCATGTTTTGGGATATGGATCTCCAAAATAATTCTTAGCATATTTTCCATAATTTACTTCTTGAAACTTAGGGAAAATCCTCGCAATCTACAACCTGATATTTGACTTCTAAAAATATACAATTGAATATTTACTATCAATGTTACTATCATGTTTTCCATTTTTCCAACTACACAAAATCTCAACGCCTTCAAATCTAGGTATAACAACTTGCACCTTTTCTCATGAGCTATAATCCCATCGAGGTTAATAAATGCAACTTCTATATCTTTCAAGGTCTATGAGATTTATGACTGAGAAATCAGATAAGTCGTAGGAGGTGGTTCTTCATCCAAATATGGAAAAACAAGGAACCTTTGTTTCCCCTCCTTCACTGTAATTTCAGGAACCTCCTCATTGTCTTTCATCCAGACTACACTATACAAGTCTCCAAGGCAGGTGTCATGTTCTTTAGTTGATCATTTGAATACTCGATTTACTCAACCAAATGTGTTTATTTATGCATTATACTACCTCTCCAGATCTACATAACTCTTGTTAGAAAGTGCATCTATGACTCCATCATATCCAATAACTTCAGGATTAGAATCTACATTTGTCTCTTGCTTTGTCATTTCATAATCAAATTATGGAAGTATATCTAGAAATCCTTCCTTAAAAGTGCATCTTTGTGAAGGTTCAGGGGAAAGGCTCTTAAAGGAATATCATGAAGCTATAGCTTTAAATCACACTCCCTTACAATGATTATGACCTGTGTAGAAACATCCATGCCTGATAGGTCATCTCTTGTATCTCGTTGTGTGTAGCAGACTTCCTTATCTGCATGAATTTCAAAGTCATAAAACTGGATTTGATTGAAGCTACAAAAATCAAAACTTAGCAGTGATTCCCTCATAGTTGTCGTGTGCACAAAGGACTTAACCAAATCATCTCTAGGAACTTTGTTAATTTAATTGTGGGAGATATGGCACATGAATATTAGATAACATTTCCCATTGGCACTTTCACCACTATTCATTCTGTTGCGCTGAAATTTGTTGGGCATTTTTTTTCTTCTGCTGTCAATATTTGGCTCTTGATGTGTAATGATAGGCATCGAACATTGAATTCTTAAACCCTGCAACTTGATAACAAATCAACACCTACACAATATTGGCACCTGTATCATCGATTAGTCACTTTGATAGTTCAATGTATCATGCGCCATATGAGTAGGGTTTATCTTTTTTATTTAACTTAATTGAAAAAAATCCCACATGAATTGGTACATACATAACTCATTCGATGATATGTATGGAGTATTATATTGTTTCTTGTGCTGGTCTTGGTGTTGACTCATGGCCTGATTCGTGGATTAGCATGAGAATTGGGCCTATGGGTTAACTCGTGGCTTTGACATGCGAATTTGGATTTTGGCTTTGGTGTGACTTGTAGATTGGAATGTATTTGATATTGGTTGCATATAAGCTCAGGTACTAGGAGCTAGGCCTTCAGGTCACTAATGTTTTGTAAAATGAAATAATAAAATTTAGTATAAAACCCGAGCTCCAAATCTTAGGAAAAAACAATCAAACAGGAGATTATCAAGGTCTGATGAGAAATCTGAAAGTTATAAAAATGGGCAAAGACCAAAGGATTTAGGGAATTTTGAAAAATTGGGTGAAGGAGTTCAAAATAACACATGAACAATAAAAATAAATGATATTCTACAGTAACTTCCAGTGTCAATACGTGGATTTTGACTGCTGCAAATCCAGGTACTAACAAATACTTTCCTTTTGTGTACCATAATCCAAACTCTTTTGTTCCTTTAAGATATCTGAAAATCCTCTTCACTGCTAATACATGTGATTCCTTTGGTGCGTCTTGAAATTGTGCCACTTTTCCAACTGCCTGCATTACATCTAGTCTAGATGTTGTCACATATAGTAGGATACCAATCATTGACCTATATTGCCTCTAATCTGTAGACTTTGAATCACCATCATTGCTCAATTTGCAACTGGTTTGCATGGGAGTGATAACTGGTTTGCAATGTTCCATTCCAAACCTCTTTATCATTTCTCTAATATACTTGGTTTGAGAAATAAAAATTCATTGGTTTCTTTGACATATCTGAAGACCTAGAAAGAAGGATAGTTCTCCAAGTAATTACATTTCAAATTCATTTTGCATGTCCTTTGCAAATTTATGTCTTAACTTGTCATCGGTACATCCAAAAATAATATCATCAACATAAACTTAAATTAATAAAATACTATCTTGAGTTACCTTAATGTAGAGGTTGTTTTCTGCACTTCCTTTTCTAAACCTTGACTACTGTAGATATTTATCCAGTCTAGAGTACCATGCTCTAGGAGCCTATTTTAGACCATACAAGGCATTCTTTAATTTACACACATAATCTATGTTCTTTGACAACTAAAATCCTTCTTGTTGTTCAATGTAGACTTCTTCTTCAAGTTCCCCACTCAGAAAAGATGATTTCACATCCATCTGATACACTTTAATAATTTTGGAGCATGCATAAGATAAAAGAAATCGGATTGCTTCCATTCTGTCAACTAGGGAAAATGTCTCTTCAAATTTGAATCCTTCAACCTGTGCATATCATTTACATACCAATCTAGATTTGTTCCTTGTAACCTGTCCATCTTCATTCAATTTATTCCTTTATACCCACTATATGTCGATCACATTCTTATACTTTAGTCTTGGAACCAATTCCCAAGTGTCATTTTTCTCTATTTGATCCAATTCTTCATCCATGGCCTTATTCCAAAATTCATCGTTGTTGGCCTATTCAAAATAGGTTGGTTAAATATTAGATGAGGGTGCTAGGTGTGTTTGTTCTAGTGAACGGATTCTTCTTCTAGTCTCAACTCTTGCATCTTTATTTCCGATAATATGATCTGAATGATGATTCTTTTGTACTCATTTGTTAGGTGTCTTTGGAGGAAATTGTTGAACTTTCTCTTTTGCTTCTATTAGATCCTCTTCATTTTCCCCTTCTACTTATTTTTCATCTTCTGCTCTTCTTCGTAAATTAGTTCCATTGATTCATTTTCTTCTTCCTTTAATTCTTGTGTACCTGTTTCATCAATTGTTACGTTGATTCTTTCCACAAATTTGTTCAATATCAGTTTGTAACACTTGTATGCTTTCCTTGTACTTGAGTAACCAAAAAGTAGTCCTTTGTCATCACGAGAGTCAAACTTTCCCATTATACCATCTTCTCTTTTGATGTAGCATTTTCTTCCAAAAACTTTGAAGTGCTTCACATTTGCTGGTCTTCCTTTCCATAGCTCATAGGGAGTTTTGTCAGTTTTTTTCTTGAGAATTACTCTATTTCGAATGTGAACTGATGTATGCATTGTCTGTGTCCAAAATATATCTATAAATTTGGAATCCATTAGCATTGTTCAAGCCATTTCCTGTATTGTCTTATTCTTTCTTTCAACAAATCCATTATGTTGAGGTGTCCTAACAATGAAGAATTGCCTTTTTATTCCATGCCTTCTACAGTAGTCCATCAATTCCTTTGAAGTGAACTCTCCTCCATTATCATATCTCAAGAATTTGATTTTTGAATCCATTTCATTTTCAACCATTTCCTTTTAGACCTTGAAGTTTTAAAAAGCTTCTGACTTATTCCTGAGAAAGAAAACTACAGTCATTCTTGTATAATCATCAACTAACAACATAAAGTATTTATCTCCTTTTAAAACCTTTGCTGTAGTTGGTCCAACTAGATCAGTATGCAAAATTTCTAGTGGTCTTTTCATTGAATATTGTTTTGATTTAAACCTGGTCTTTGTTTGCTTTCCTTGTTGACAATGCTTGCATAAAGTGTTGGTTAGTTTCGTGATCTGGGGCATTTCTCTAACCGCTTCCCTTTTGCTAACTTTGAAAAGGTTATCAAAATGTATGTGACCCATTCTTCTGTGCCATAGCCAAATTTCATCTTCCATTCCTCAGAAACACTTTTCATTTCCAATTTCACTTAATGCATATATGTTGCTTGCAGTTCTCGCAGCTATTGCAACCAAGTTTTTTGAAGCTTCTTTTCTTATTTTGCACTCTTGTGAATCGAAAGTAACTTTATGACCTTGTTCACACATTTGACTCACACTTATAAGATTATGTTTCATATCTTCTACTAGTAGAAAATTTTCTTCCTTAGTATTCTTGTTCCCAATTATGACTGTGCCTTTTCCAGTGATTTTAGCTGAATCATCATTTTCGAAGGAGACTGATCCATCTCTTTCCTTTATTAATGTAAGAAACCTGTCTCTATCACTTTTCATGTGTTTTGAACAACCACTTTCAACATACCAACCACGTTTATTCTTCTTATCTTGCAGAGCGATTTTGCATTCTTCGTTGCTATATTGATTATGCTTTCTTATCCATGTCCTTTTCTAAGGTTCTTGTCTATGACTGTTGTGGTTCTCTAGGAGAGAATGTCATTCTGTAATATTTGGCCATGTGTACAAAGTTGTTACATTTGTATCATTCCACTTCAGTGCTCAAAGATTCAAACATGTTGTAACTTCTTCTCTATGTTTCACTAGGCCTTCTTCGATAACCCTTTTGTGTATGAATTCTTTTCTCTTCTGATAACTTCTATGACACACAACAGTTCTTATTGGTAGTCAACTTCTTCCTCTTCATATTCTTCTTTAGCCTCTTCAGATTATTCTTCGGCCTCTTCATATTCTTCTTCAAAGTCTTCTTTATCAGAGCCTTCTACTACCATGAATATAACTCTTTCTATCTCACTATCACTGACTTGATCTTCATCTGATGAGATGTCTTCTTTGGTGCATAGTATTTTCTTGAAAACTTTATTTGTGGTTATTTTTCCTTTATATGTTTGTTTTATATTTGAGTAACCTTCATCATTTCTCTTTTTCTTATGAGGATTTTTTTTTATCAAAATGACCAATACCATCAAAATTAAAAAAAATCAAAGGAAGATTACCTCTATACCTGTCGTTGGTTCCCTTGTTCAATATTTTGACAAATTTGGCCACTTCTTCATCATATTCCAAGACGTAATTGTTGTTGCTATGTTATTTTTCTTTTTTATTTCCCTTTTGCTTTGACCTTCGGTTGCTTTGAAGCCTGCTTCATTTATATCTAGATTTTCCTATTCAGTTCTCATTTCATATGGTGTGAAGATTCCATGTAGTATGTCCATGCTTATTGAGTTTAGATCTTGTCTTTCTTCTAGTGCTGATATCTTAGGGTCAAATCTCATAGGAAGAGATATTAGTACCCTTTGAACAATTACATATTATTTGATTTCTTCTCCCAATCCCAAGATTTCATTTACTATTTCATCGACTCATAAAACGTAAGCTGCAATGTTCTCATCTTCCTTCATCTTTAGTTGTTCGAACTGACCTCTGTATTTTTGAAGCTTTGTTTCTTTGAATTTTGAATCTCCTTCATAAATATTTCGAAGTTTGTCCCAAATATCTTTAGCAGATTTTCAATGTGAAACTTTGGTGAATACCGATTCTCCAAGACCATTGAAAAGTGCATTTGTGGATTTGGAATTATTCTGACCGAGTTTCATGTCTTTGTCATTTGTCGATGGAACTGTTGGTGTTGTGTATCCATCTACAATTGATTTCCAAATTTCAAAGCTCTATGCTTGTATATATGTATTCATCATTATTCTCTGAAAGTCATACTTCTGCCCATCAAACTGTGGTATTCCATTTTTATACATGTTGTTTCTCTCCATGATCTACCTTTCTGTGGTTAAACTAATTTCTGAAGGAACCTTCTTTGATACCAATTTTTGGATTATTGAGAGGGGGAATGAATCAATAATAGAGAAATCTAATCATTTTTAACCATACAATGCAAGTGTTATATCAATGTAGCATTATCATCCAATATTTTCAGAGTAAATAAACAATGAACAAATGAAAAACCATACACATACACAATACACCAGTTTTTTTACGTGGAAACCCAAAGTGGGAGAAAACCACAAAATGGTTTTTCTTATATGTCATAAAGAATTACATTCATTGGAAGCACCAACTTCCTTTTTTTTTTAGATGCAATTGGAAGGAGGCTCCAACCCCCTAGTTTCTCAAGCTACAACCCGAGGGAAGATCCAACTCCCCAATTCTCTGGCTACAACCAAAAGGAGGATACAACCCCCTATTTTCTCCGGCTACAACTGAAAGGTGGCTACAATCACCTGTTCTTTCCCCGTCCAACCGTCCCGACGTTTAAGTAGAATGATGGAACAACTTTCACACTATCACTATGAGATATACTATTGTAAAGTTGTACCAATAAACCTGCACCAAACAACCTGTATCAATAACTTGAACCATGTATCAACCTGTACCTCAACCTATAATCAACTTGTACCATAAAAAAGTGCATCAACGTATACCTCAACCTCAACCAAAATCCCTCATCAATTTCATCATCCAAATATGATTTTTAACTCTTTAATAGACCCAATATATATGATCACATATCTACAAACCGTCCTTAACTTTAACAACAAGAGACTAGCGTTTTCATCAAACTTTACTTTAGTCTCACATGACTAGTTTTGGATTAGTCAACAACCCTAACTTGAAATAATCATAACTCACATGACTAGTTTTGGATTAGTCAACAACCCTAACTTGAAATAATCATAACTATGTACCTGTAATGAATAAAGATATGAAACTATTACACAATATTATTCAATGTGTTTTATGTAATTCCTCTAGATGTCACTACTTGGAACCTCTCAGAAAAGGAGTTATAGCAAAAATGGCATACCTTGTTGAATTTTGTCTTATTCTAGAGAGCGAACTTGTAGAGAGTTCCACGCATAGAATATTTGTTGTGTGGATTTGAAAATTTTAGACAAAATACTACAGATTGTACTCTAACCAACACATTTGGTCTTACTGAATTTAGATATGTTATAAATAAGTTATGACGTTTTACCCGAAAGACTTGTTTTAGACTAGTTTCAGGACTAGCCACAAACCCTATTTTCCACGGAGTGTAACTCCAAAATAAAATGATCCACAAGATGGAATTTGTACCACAGGTACTCTAATATGTTTCCGCAATGGCCTCCCAATTTCACGGTTTGAATCATTCTAGAAAAAAAATTATAGCGAAAATGGTGAGATGACCTGTAAATAACATACCTTAGAAAGCATCATCAAAAGAATTTATCCTCCCTTGAATTTCGGCCTTATTTACTTATCCTTCCCTCTGAAATTTGCCTTAGATATCCTTTGGTTACCCCAGTAACCTATAGATATGCAATTATTCTCAAGTGTGATTAAAATGAGAGGGCCTTGCCTCTTATTTATACTTTCATGTAGCTTCCTCAAGGGGTTACCTTTTAACCATCTTAACCCAATTTCCTTATTTTAGGGTTAACCCACTTCTAACCACTTTCCATAATTAGAAAGTT
>ML838204.1:56309-77474 GCA_009831015.1 Picea engelmannii | reverse complement strand
CATGTTGGAGACATGTTTTCCCCTTGTCTGGAGTTCAAGACCAAGAGGTCGAGTCTTTCTAGTGTCTTGGGCAAGTTGCTTGAGTGAGTTGGCAAGGGTGGAGATCCCTATGTTGCCACTTGATTTCCCCTTGAGCTAGTTGGCGGATTTAGGGAGGAGGGCGTCAATCCCAAGAGGGAGATTCGACCTCCTCACCTACCATATACAAGTGGCATTCTCTCTTTTCCTCACATGTCAATTAAACTGAAGAGAACTCGCCTCACTTAGAGATGTGTCCCTCCTTCACTCCACTCATCCTCACTCTACCCTATGCGCACTCTCCCTTTGCCATGCACACTTGCCTTGTAGTTTTCACACTTTATGCTATAAAGCAAGCTCGACCCTCCTCCTTTTGTTAGTTCGAGCTTGGGTGACTTGTTGATATTGTAATACTCTTTCTTATTTGAATTCAAAGACTTTTGAGGTCAAGCTATTGGTGTGTGGTCTTCAATGCGTGGATGAATGATGGTACACGAAGTGTTGTTGCTCTAAATTTCTCGCTTTTACTTTGCATATTGGCTAATGGTAAGAATATTGTTATTTAATTCTAGTGGATACTTTAAACTTGTTTGTTAATTGAATCCATCTTGTTTACTTATATTTGATGCTTGTATTGCATGTTGTGTTTTTGCTTAAACTAACATGTAAATGAAGTCTCTTTTGTAGGAAACACCAATCTTTTGCAGGTATTTGCGAGGTATTTGAAGCATGCAAGATCCCATTCTTGGAGAAGCAAGAGAGCTAGATTGCATCTAGTGTTTGTCCAAGGAGTTCAAAAGAAATCATTCTTCCCTCTTCCTCACACCAAAAGGGACCCCATAGCCCAAAGATTCACAAGCTCAAGCAAAGGCTCTGAAAATCAGAAATTTTTTCTTTCCTTTCTCTTTTTTCTTGCATGTTAGCTAGATTCGAGTTAAAGACTTATTTTTAGCATCTAGCACTGCATGCGCAAGTATTAGATCTAGTTTCATTTATCTTTCAATCAAAAGATTAGATCTAGTTTTATTCTTGCAATTTTCTGAAATTTAATGTCTAATCTCAAGATAGAAAGTTGCCTATGTTTTGCATTTCATATCTTGCCAATTAGAAGTTTTATGTTGCTGTTTTAGGACAGCCAACAGAAAAGCATCTAAGAGGGCTTAATTAGCCTCATCTAAAGTCTCAAAAAACCCCAAAAAATTTACCTTTTTTGCATGAAAAAACATTAAGAAAATTTGGTCAAATTTGTTCATCTTCTTTTAATTCTTTATATTGTTTTCTATCATAATCTAATCAATTTTGTTTGCTGGTTTTTAGCAGGTCCGTCATAAAACAAGGGGGAACTTTGACGATTTTGAACCAAAACTGAAGATTTTCTACCCCAAGTTTGACCTGTTGAAGACCAAGACTTTAGAAGTCTCTTTTGTAATAGTTGAATAGTAGCTTGATCCATTCTATAAGGATCCAAAACTCATAAAAAGAGAAAAAGAGAATTCATCTTCTCGAATTGTAATAGGTTTAATAAAAGCGAGCCTCTAGTGCCCAGTTTCGTCATCCCCTTTAGGGGGATCGGTGGTGGTTGTGTGCTTCTTATTTTTTTTTCTTTCAAGTTCCTGCTTTATTTGCTTTCAAAACACACAACTTAAGGAAATTAACCTTTCAAGCAATCACTACTTAAGTAAAGTAATTCTTATGCTAGCTTAGTTTGCATTTCCGTTTCTAGTAATTAGAAAACACTTCAAGTTTTCCGCATTTTATTTTCAGTTCTAAAATAAACCTTCCCCGCAGTTCCCAATGTATGCTCTGAACCCTTGCGAACCTAGCTCGATCCTGGGATTCATCAAAACCAAAGTTGTTAGTGTGGAGTAGTTTAATTAAGGAAACCTTGATAGTAGCTATCTTGATGCGAGGGAAACCACATGAAGGGAATGTGTGAAGTCAGACGGGAACTTTGAGATCTAAGTTCTCCCCATGTTGGACATCTGGCACCTTCATTGAACTTACTGGTGAAGCCTCGGGGCTTCGGTAGGTTCTCAGCATATTTCCAAACAAAAAGATAGCCTCTAAAGAGGCCACACATTTCAATAATCTACTTTCAATAAACCTTAATAAAACACGCGTTCAATAACTACCCACGATACCTTTAAGGCATTGGTTTCATGTTTACAACTTTCTATTTCATGAGCAGTATTTCATTCTCAATATGATGATTGTCTAATAACTATTATAACACTTGCAGATATTGTATCCTTACTTTATTATGCATGTATCTTCTATGGTTGGGCATTTGTTCTATTTGATTATCTTTTATATCGAATGAATGTGTTGAATGCTTCATTATAAATGTTTTATTTTGCAATAAACTCATAGAGTGGTTTCTTAGCTTAGAGTAGCTTAAAAGCCATAGTATATTTTGTTAGGGACTACTCCCCTTGGCTTCGCTAGGAGTTGGCCTAGACGGAGGAGTCGAGGATCAGGCGACAGCACCTTGACTCAAGACTTGCCCCCAAAGACACACTAAGTGGATGAAAGATTTCTTCCACGATAGCCCAAGTGTGTATAAAGACAGCAACAAGTGACATCACCCATAATTTATATAGATGGAACATATAATAGTTTTAGCAACTTTTGTCTGTCGGTTACTTTTTCAGCATTACCCAAATGGGTCTTCCACATTTCCCAGTGGCATCACTCACTTTATGGGTGGAAACAATAAACTAATTAGTAGTAAATTTATCCTCTCACATCAACTATCAAGATAGTGATGTGGGATAATCTTCCTTCGACTCATGTGTAGGTACACTTCTTGCATCAATTCCATACATTGAAGATGCACATGACCGTGTACATAAGTCCTCGAATGCTTTGAACATACCCAGACTGGATGGGGAACCAGCCATGCATTCTAGTACCAGATGGTTGTTAGAAGTTAGAACAAAGCTTCATCTATCATATGCTCTAAAAACAATATCTTATCTCTTCACTATAAATAATTAATTTCTGCCATCAATTAATCATCATCAATGTCAACAATACCTGCATAATCATACAAACTTACAACATTTTTTCTCTTTTGCTGATAATATCTAGGGTGCCTGCAATAATTTTAATCTCACAACATCAATCTTATTATCAACAATCTCTACTATAGCAAAATAGCACAACCTCAAACAATCTTTGTCAATTGCTAAAAATGTCTAAGGTGCCTCTGTTTGCAACTTCTTTGCAATCGATACACTAGTTACATTCAACTGAATCCTTATTTGGGTTGTCAGCGCCTGTGACATCCTCTATTCCAGTACCTTCATCCATACCTCAACCAAATTTCGATGTCTCCTATGCAAGACACTACATCTGGAAATTTGTATAATTCCATGAGTGCTCTAATGGAATTCTCTATGAGTGGACTGCATTTCCACTACTCTCTCTCAAACCATACAACTAGCAAGGTCCTCCACTCTCTATTTATGTTATTGGAATGCATTCTTCGTAACTTTAATTTTCTATCTCCTAGGGTTTTCTCTAGATTACTCTGAACCTTGTTTATTCATCAACGAATTCATTCAACTTTCAGTAAAATGAGGAAGCAATAATCAAACATTCATTAATTTCTTAAATCTTCTTCTTATTCATTCTGCCATTCAAGCCTTCAATCAATCAGTCAGGAGTTATCAATTGTCAACAATCACTTCAAGCTATCCTATTCCTTTTCAATTTCTTTGGCACATGTCCGTTAATCTCAACTGGTCTCAATTCCTGTGAGTCTTTCTGCTAACTTGATCCTTAGTCTGCATATCATGTTCTTCATTTTTCCTCTCAACAGTTTGCATCTTTACCTTTGACACCTATAACTAGACTTGAATACTTCTTTGACTTTCTTCCTGCATAAAAATTATGTCATCCGCTGAAATGTGCACCTTCCAAGAAGACAACCTATGGCATTGGGTATGTAATGTCCCCACTTTGGGACATCATTATATTACAGAGTGTTATGATGACCAGAGTGGCCAGATGGAGGTTATAGCGAGTACATGGGCTATTGAGGGGTATTTTGGGGTCCGGCTTGCATCGCTCATCTTATTTCATCATTATGATCCATTCCACACAGCTTGGCTTTGGTTCTGTTGCATTCCGATGATTTCCATGATTTTGAGTTATTTGGAGCTATAAGTTAATTAAATTCACTAAGGAGGTCATATTGGGCATAATACTTGGAGGAACCTCTTAGTGTAATAGCTCATTGGAATCAGGGGGAACAACACTACAAGATAAGATGATGAGAAGTGGCCAGGGAAGCCACAAGGAGAGATAAGGTACTTTTCAGAGGTAAAATGGTTAATTAATCAATTAAAGTGATTTAATTAATTAATTAATAATTAAATAAAGAAAAGTCACTTTGGAGAGACAAGGTGAGCAAGGAGGATAAAAGAGAGATAGGGGCCTCTATTCTCTCATTCATGTTGTTTATCATTTGATATCTGGCTTCTTGCTATCAAACCCTAGAGATCAACTCGATGGTGAAAGATCCCACCTATCTTGATCCAAGCTTGGTCACAGAGGTGAAAGATTCCTCCCTCGCCATTCTACATCAGATCTACTCAGCTTCAGAGGGATTCTACACCAGCCAGAGGTACAGGAAGAGAGAGGGCACTCCATTGACGGTTTCCAGCAAGGGGGGCGCATTTGTGGAGCTAGAACAATTCGGTTGGTCCAAAGAGAAGAATGTTTGGAGAATCTAATTACCGGGTTATCTTTGTAGAGGCCATAGCTCCCTTCTTGGCTCTTCCGGGAGGTATTCTAGTGGAGCATTGATTTATATTGAGGATGGGACGATTTTCCCAAGAGGAGGGCGCAACTTTGGAGTGGATCTACTCATGAGAAGGGCCCAAGCTCCATTCTTCAGTTGGGAGTCTATTTTATCTTACTTCTATACTCCAGATCTACTCTTCTAGTGTGCTTTGCTTGCTATTGGTGCCAAGAAGGAAGAGGGTCGAATTGTTGAGTGTATTCAGTCTTCCAGCAAGGCGCAGCTTATCCAGTTGGAGGTTTGGCACTTCAGAGGGCAGAGATCTCATCTTGTTTTCATCTATTGCAGCCATATGGCCTTTGGAGGCTTGTAGCTTCTCTTCTTGATCTTGCTTGAGGATCACCTTCATTTTGCTATTAGCTCTTAGCTATATTGTACCAGATTTGCAAATCCATTGTATCAGGGTCTTCTTCTATTATGAATAAATCAGATCTGAGGTATTTTTGGTTATTCCATGTGTTGTTGATCTTGCATCTTGTTGAGGTATGTTCCATTGCTACATTTATTTGATTATTGTTGCAAACACACATAACAATCATCAGTATAAACCCTAGTACAACCTAAAGACCAAATCAGCAAAGTGTTTGACGAAATGCCACAACCAGAAAACAATTAAAAATTCATGGAAAACGCAATGTTCTTGGCATCTTGGCCTGGGAACATTACAGTGGTATCAGAGCGTTGATCCTCCCAGCCAGTGGGGATTAGTGCATGCAAAAATACAATGGAGATGAATATTAAGGATTTTGCTAGAGAGATTGTACGTTGTGAATGGGAATACTATGACCTTAGTGAGGGGTTTAGGGCTCAAGTAACATTACAACAGTATTTATCCATAAACAATCCTAGGTGGAGCACAGATGAGGTTACATATTGGGTTTGTTACCGCCTTATACACACCTGGGGTAACATGGAAGAAACCTTCAATCCACTTGGTGTGTCCTTGGGGGCAAGTTTCAAGTCAAGGTGTTTTCACCTGATCCTCAACTCCTCCGTCTAGGCCAACTCCTAGCGAAGCCAAGGGGGGTAGTCCTATGAAAATAATCTAAGGCTCTTTAAACTAAGAAAGCAAAAAAGAGTTACTTCTAGGAGTTTATTGCTTAAAATAAAACAAAGCATTCAACATTTAACATTCATCATCATTTGAGATAATCACATAAAGTACTTGTCCATAAGCATGCATATATCAAAGGATACAAGATCTGCAAGATTTAACCACTTTAGTTAGACAATTTGCATGAATGTAAAAGATTGCTCGCATAAAGATATACCAATTATACCAGTGCCTTAAAAGGAGTCGTGGGCAATTGTTGATAGAGTGTTTTATTAAGGTAAATTAAAGTTGAGTTAATGAGAAAATGTGGCCTCTTTAGAGGCTAGCTCTTTGTTTGGAAACTTGCGGAGAACTTACCGAAACCCAAGAGGTCTCACCAGTAAGCTCACTAAGGGTGTTGGATGTCCAAAACGGGTGGGAAAACCAGGTCCCGAGAGGGCCCGCCTTACTTCACAGGTCACCCTTAGGCGTTTTCCCGCGCATTGAGTTGACAACTTCAGAGATTTTCCCAATTAGACTACAAACAAGATTTATTGACTTGCAAGATTAAATGAAAGAGATAAACTTTGTACCATGCTTTGTAACTGAAAGAGAAATTGCAAGATACTTGGAATTTGAAAGATTGCAAGACTTATTGCTGATAGTAAATAAAGAACTTTAAACCAAACATGCATAAACGATTGAAAGTTCCTTCTAATTAATCATGCATGTGAAATATGAATGTTATGTGTGTTCGATTCGCTTAACTTGTAGGTGTGTCTGATAAAGGATTTAAACATGCATCAACGGAAAGAAAGCCAAACCAAGACACACAAATTCCCCTAATGGGGATGGAGAAACTGGGCACAAAGGGCCCGCTTCTATTACGTCTATTACAATGAGAACAAAGTTCTCTTTGAGTTTCTCCTTCAGAAACTGAATCCTTATAGGTTTGGATCTTGAAAAATTACAAGAAAAACAGGAGAAAAACTTCTTTGATGAAGTAGAAACCCCTCGGGGTGCTCCGAAAGCCTTGATTTCGCCAAAATTAACGGAATCTCCCCTTATACCTATTATTGCTGCAAGAAAATAGCAAACAAAGCTTATTAAAATATGATGAAAAAGAGTTTAAAAGACTAACTAAAACTTCAGAAAAATTACCAAAAAGTTTCTGAAAATTTTCTAAGGCAAAAACGAATTTTTTTGAGACTTTTGACTGTTTAAACTAGCCTAAACTAAGCTCTCTCAGTTGCTTCTGTTTGTTGTCCCAAAAAACAGCAAGCATGAATCAACCAATTAGCTTGACTTTAGGCAGTAAGTGAAACAACTTCTAGCTTTAAGATTTAATTGAAAATTGTAGAAAATTGCTTAAAGACTAGCTTAGATCTACTCTTTAGTTGGAAAAAATTTGCAACTAGATCTAAATACCTCATGCATGCAGCCTAGATACTAAGATTTATCTTTTAAAACAGATCTAACTAACATGCATGTAAAGAAAGAAGAAGGGAGAAGAAATTTTTAGGAATTTTGTGGAGCCTTTGCTTGAGCCTCAAGAACCCTTGAGCAATGGAGTCTTTCTTTGGTGTGAAGAAGAGGGAGGAAGTTTCTTGAAGTGCTTCAAGAGAAGAAAAGGAGCAAGCAAGCTACTTTGATTCTCCCAAAGGTTGGCCTTTCAAACTCCTAGCTTCTAAACAAGTACCTACACAAAAGGTGTTTCCTACAAGAGAGACTTTGTTCCACGTTAGTTTAAACAAAAACTTAACATATGAATCTAAGCATCAAATGCATTAAACAAGTATATAGCATAACAAACAAGCAAACCATATACTCTAATTGGATAGCAATATCCTTACCATAGCCTTCATGCAAATACGAGAAAGAAAACTAAGAATAATATTACCTCATGAGCAAAAATTCCTTCCACGCATTTGAGTCCAAACACCAATCTTGAACTCCAAAGCCTTTTGATTCAATTAATAAAAGAGATTACAAACATGTATACTAAGGTCGCCCAAGCTCCAACCAACAATGGAGGAGGGGTATGCGTGCATAAATAGCAAAGATGGTGACAACTCCAAAGAAGGGATGCATTTAGGGTTTAGGAAATGCGTGAGTGGAAGAGGAGATGCGTGGGGTTAAGGGGAGTGGCGCATGAGTAGATAGGGAGATGTGTGGAGTGGAGAGGTAGTGGAGGGGGAGTGATGGAGGTGGAGGTGGAATGAAGTGGGAGAGAGTGGAGTGGTGAGGTGCGTGAGAGCTTTGGGATGTGCGCCATCCCTCTAGGATGCGCCATCTCATCAAGTGGGGTGGAGTCCCCATCTTGGGATCTCCTCCATGCAGTTATGCCCCAGTGAAATCGCCCTCATCTATGCTAAACTCATCCTGGTCCTCAGTCAACTGGGGACACAAGAAAAACATGTTTCGAACATGTTCCCTAGTTCTCTTAAAAAATAGGAAATGAATTAAATTACCCATTTTCTGTAATTTTCAAGTAAATTTCATTTTTTAGTGATAATAATCATTTGTTTGTCTCGAAAGAAGGGAAATATGGATTTACATGATACTCTGGAGTGGAAAACGACCATAAATATGGCATCTGATAATGTTTGATGCCATATTTTTACAATTTATTAACTTAAAATTAAAAAAATCCAATTTTTTGGGAATTTAATTAATTCACTGAAACATTAAAAAAAACCTATCAAACCTAGCCGCAATTTCCATATGACTCAATCAAGATGACCTAGTATGAGCTCATATACATTCAGACACTAGGCATTGGTTTTCCATGCCAAGGCCTAACCACCAACACATACTCTAGCTCTGGAGTCAGTCTTCTGAGTGAAAAAACTTGGAAATTATTTAATCGTCCACAAAGGCAAGCAAAAAACAATTAACGAGTGAAAAAAAAAACTCTAGAGTACATGCTGGTACCTAAGTCTTAGGTGGCCAATGGCCTTTTACAATATCTCATACTCAGGTCATTTATTACAATGGTGGAAATGCGGAAAAAGGTGGTCTTTTGAAAGACCAACTGAACTCTGAACTCTATCATATGAGCATTGACTGCTCATTCTTTGGCGGCTCTTCAGGAAATCCAGCTTGTGCAAACTGGTTGATAACAGGGTCAACATGACAGAGGGATACAGAGCCAGAATAGCTAGATGGAGGGAAGCACAGAGTAACCCCACACCCATTAGGAGCAAGCAACTTTGCTACAGTTGCAAAGTGCCTTGGAAACCAGATCATAGATGTAGGGGTAAAGGTAAGAAACACATTATTGAGGTGCACTATGACAGTGATGATGAGGTGTGTGAGGATGCAGAGATAGATGCTTATTTGGAGCAGTCTGATGACGCTAGAGACTCTTGCACAGAGGCTAGTGATTCTTGCACGCTTGGGGAGGATAGTGACCCTTGCGTATTGGATGGGCAGGATGATATCACATGTACTTCAACAACTATATCACATAGTGTTGATGACCTTACACTTCAGCAGAGTGGTGACACTAGTGGGGATTCACACGTGTTAGCACCTAGACCTGACGAGCTTCCTATGAGGACCGTGACACATTTGTCATCTTTTCAGACACCCATGATAGCCATGACACATGAGGATATCAATGGCCTTTCAAATATGATGGAGGAGCCATGTGTGAGGGATGCACACCAAAGACATATGGACCCACAGACCCAGGAGGAGAGACACGACGTGCTGACAGTTGACCCTACACATACATATCAGTATGAGGAGAGTGGGTCACTTCCTTTGTGGAATCCATTATTTGATCAGGCTGGGGAGACTGACAGTTTGATGGGACACTTACTTCTAGGACCAACCTGCAGTGATGAGGATCTACCCCTTATTGGTTGAGATGACCATAGCATGTGTCTGGACACATCGGTATAGGATCCAAGCGCAGATGATAGTAGTCAGGTGAGTGCACAGGAAGATACTGTCGTTCATACAGGATACAGTGTGATTCAGAGGGAGCTAGCAATTGGTGATGATGTGCAATCGCATATAGGAGGACCCAGTAGCATAGTGGACAAGGATCAGTTCAGTGCTTTATCTTTTGCAGAGAGTGTTGTTGAGGATCCCAGGGTTGACACTAGCAGTGAGGGGCATGAGGTAGCACCTCAGCATGATGGTGATCAGGAGTCACATTACTTGGCAGGACAGTTGAGAGTCAGTGAGGACATGATCATGGCAGCCACTAGGCGCATTGATGACACACATGCATTAGTGGCAGATTATTGTTGGAGGGCATCAGTGGCACATGATAGTTCAGATGGGGGATTTGCCATGGATGACTTCCATACTCTCATGGAGAGAGTATCTGTGATGAGGACCGACTACCAGCAGTTGTTGATGGACAGGGACTACCTATTGGGGATTGGCGAGATGTATCACGGGGCCCTGAGGGAGCAGGAGTTGGAGGTGGACAAACTCACTCATGAGTTGGAGAGCACTCGAGGATTCTTGAGAGGCACACAGACAGCCCTTCAAGAATCAGAGTCCAGATCAGAGGAGCTTCTTGAGGAGATTCGTCAGAGATCCACTACATCTATCTTAGTGGAGGCTCAGATATATCATTCAGTCACATTGCTAGAGGATGTTGGTGGTCTAGCAAAGGAGCACCAGTTGATGGAGGAGCATAAGGAGTACCCAGGATCACTGATGAGTATGAAGAGTTATGATCCGGAGGCGCAGGAGCTACCCTCCATGAGGATCTTTGAGACAGTCGAGCACTCACATACGCATGGGAACTCCAAAGCCAGGGGCAGTTTTGAGGACACTTCCATTTGTGTCTCGGGAGCGATTGACCTTCATGTAGAGGTTGACCCAGTAGTACATCTTGGATCCATGTTGTGGCAGGAGTATACAGGAGATTACATGAGTATGCAAGAGCATACAGTGGTGAATGATAGTTCACAGAGACATGCTGAGATGTGTAGTGGGATTCAGATGAACGTATTGGATTGCAGGGAGGAGACACACTTAGTAGAGCATGGAGATGTCTCTCCTTTGCAGCAGCACATAGTACCAGGGGATCACCTTCACAGTAGTAGCAACCATAGGGGTGAGGATGATTGGGATTCAATGATGATTACAGGCAAGTATGTGCCATGGGTACCGATGGACGAGCTTTTGGTTGAATCCTTGGGATTGACCAAAGCATATGATACCTTCCAGTCCTACAGTCAGCTACAAATGTTTAGGTTAGCCTTTTCCGACACCTTCATCATTGACAGCAGCATGAGGGGAGATAGACAGTGCCAAAGGACATGGAGAGTTGTTAGGCCGAGACCACCTGACATGAGTGCTTTTACAACATACAGCAGGATAGGGGTGGATCATCATAGGTAGACAGTTGAGACCTTGTGCATAATGGTGAGCATCTTAGGCCGTGGAATAGCTGACATCTCAGAGGGCGACACAGATACAGATTCTCAAAGGGATGTGCACAGAGGGATTCCGACAGTGATCAGTATGACACAGGAGCAGTTAGTGGGGATTGGAAGTGATAAACTTCCAAGTTTTCCATGGGATCCGGGATTCCATTTTGTTAGTAGGATGTTTTACCTTATGATGACCCAGGTTGCGCCAGAGCGCCACATACTTCACTTTGGGTTGGTTTTGAGTGGGCTTGCAGGGGCTTGTCCTATGGAGCGAGACAGTTTCTCCCATTTGATCATCATGGTCGAGCATGGAGATGGTTGGGCAGATACTACTTCCACAGAGGTTCTTTTACAGATGCAGCTTCTGGACAGCAAGTCCAATTGCCACAGGTATTCCAGCTTAAGGATCCAGGAGTGGAGGATCCAGTATGTATACACGGAGTAGACAATCATGGTCAGAGTAGTGCAGCGCCAGCGTGGTGACCCTTGGCAGAAACTAGCATGGGACCCGGGGATTGCAGGGTTGAGCATTTCATTGACTGATAGAGACGAGTGGACCCTTGTAGGGGAAAATTATTTTGATTTTCCAGTGAGCTTCAATCTTGAGGAGAGCACATCACTTGAGGGTGTCTCATGGAGGTCTTGCAGTACCACACTATGGCAACAACATGTGCAATTGATGGAGACCGTGTTGGTCTTGATATGGACTCGGAGGATGGACTCATTCCGGGATGAGGCCATGTGTCATGTGCCGAAGACTCCTGTTGTTGATATGATTCAGGATCATGTTGCACAGGGTATTGCAATTCACATCCTGATATGGGACCCAGAGGGCGGAGTGCGTGATAGTTCATCTTTGGATGGAGCCTACTGTGTGTCCCACAGGTGGGCATGGGACCCCGGTATTATATTTGGATGGGTTCAGTTATTGCTTGAAGACAAGCAATATTCTAGCAGGGAGGACTGTAATGTCCCTGCTTTGGGACATCATTATATTACAAAGTGTTATGATGACCAGAGTGGCCAGATGGAGGTTATAGCGAGTACATGGGCTATTGAGGGGTATTTTGGGGTCTGGCTTGCATCGCTCATCTTATTTCATCATTATGATCCATTCCGCACAGCTTGGCTTTGGTTCCGTTGCATTCTGACGATTTCCATGATTTTGAGTTATTTTGGGCTATAAGTTAATTAAATTCACTAAGGAGGTCATACTGGGCATAATGCTTGGAGGAACCTCTTAGTGTAATAGCTCATTGGAATCGAGGGGAACAACACTATAGGATAAGATGATGAGAAGTGACTTTCAGTGGTCAGGGAAGCCACAAGGAGAGATAAGGTACTTTTCAGAGGTAAAATAGTTAATTAATTAATTAAAGTGATTTAATTAATTAATTAATAATTAAATAAAGAAAAGTCACTTTGGAGAGACAAGGTGAGCAAGAAGGATAAAAGAGAGATAGGGGCCTCTATTCTCTCAATCATGTTGTTTATCATTTGATATCTGGCTTCTTGCTAGTGAGCCCATGCTCTTGGGGGTTTTGAGGGTTTTGACTTAACAAACCCTAGAGATCAACTCGGTGGTGAAAGATCACACCTATCTTGATCCAAGCTTGGTCATGGAGGTGAAAGATTCCTCCCTCACCATTCTACATCATATCTACTCAGCTTCAGAGGGATTCTACACCAGCCATAGGTACAAGAAGAGAGAGGGTGCTCCATTGAGGGTTTCCAGCAAGGGAGGCACATTTTTGGAGTTGGAACAATTCAGTTGGGCCAAAGAGAAGAGTGTTTGGAGAATCTAATTACCGGGTTATCATTGTAGAGGCCATAGCACCCTTCTTGGCTCTTCCGGGAGGTATTCTAGTGGAGCATTGATTTATATTGAGGATGGGATGATTTTCCCAAGAGGATGGCGCAACTTTGGAGTGGATCTACTCATGAGAAGGGCCCAAGCTCCATTCTTCAGTTGGGAGTCTATTCTATCTTACTTCTATACTCCAGATCTACTCTTCTAGAGTGCTTTGCTCACTATTGGTTCCAAGAAGGAAGAGGGCCGAATTGTTGAGTGTATTCAGTCTTCCAGCAGGGCGCAGCTTATCCAGTTGGAGGTTTGCCACTTCAGAGGGCAGAGATCTCATCTTGTTTTCATCTATTGCAGCCATATGGCCTTTGGAGGCTTGTAGCTTCTCTTCTTGATCTTGTTTGAGGATCACCTTCATTTTGCTATTAGCTCTTAGCTATATTGTACCAGATCTGCAGATCCATTGTATCAGGGTCTTCTTGTATTATGAATAATATCAGATCTGAGGTATTTTTGGTTATTCCATGTGTTGTTGATCTTGCATCTTGTTGAGGTATGTTCCATTGCAACATTTATTTGATTATTGCTGCAAACACACATAACAATCATTAGTATAAACCCTAGTACAACCTAAAGACCAAATCAGCAAAGTGTTTGACGAAATGCCACAACCAGAAAACGGTTAAAAATTCATGGAAAACGCAATGTTCTTGGCATCTTGGCCTGGGAACATTACAGGGTAGGCAAACTTAATTGGTGTTCCAATTTCATTATGCAGAATATTCCTGACCATTGACTTCATTTGACTCACATCTTGAGTATTGACCAGAAATCTTGTATAATTTCTCACAATTTCTACTTTGACTCCAAAGTGATTGCTTATTTGTCTTGGACTCTTACAAATTCTTGGCATGTTCTGCCATATATTTTGACATAATATCGACCAAATTTCATCTTTGACACTGTACCACAATTCGACATGGCTTTTTCACAAAAAGATGTGATTATCATACAAGAGCATGACTTAATTGATTGGCAGGACATAATTTCACATTTCACAGAGGGATCACTACACCTTGGACTTGGACCTGATACAGTTAGCCTCAACTTTCAAGTATCAAAGTCAAATTTTGCGGCATAAATTTACAGAACACACTTAAATCTGCACAGACAATATTGCTTCAGCAAATTTCTGGTTGCATTACAGTTGGAAAAATCTTTACCATAAACTTGGTTCTGCTCATCAAAGTAGCTGCCTTCAGCAAATCAACGGATTCCCTTATTCTGAGTTCGTTCAAAAGCTTTTCGTAACTTCCCTTGTCAACAGTAAATTGCTCTGAGTTCCTTTAGTTCTTGACCTTTTCAATCACCGCTCACCACCTTGATTTTTCTCTCAATAGATCTTGATCAACATGTCTAACTGCAAGCAAGAAAGGTGATCTCTAGAAAAAAGTCATCATCCACTACTGCCACAACAATTTTATCTTCCCTTGATTATTTTTGCAAGTACAGACTTCCGTCGGCCTTGTTAGGTTATAGAGTTTGACATAACTCTAAAGTAAAACACATGATTGGTTCCCCCACTTATGAATTGGTCACGTTTCTAGCAAATATACTCAAGCCCTAGGTGGGGTCTACTTTCTTTGTTAATAAGGAAAAAAAATACGAGAGTTGATCCTGAAGATTTCCTTGTAGTTTTGATGTTGTATCATTTTTCACAAAGATCCCAATTGATGAAGTTGTTATGTTATAAAAGGGGTCGCTGGCCATGCCACTGTCAAATTGGTTGAATTGTGCTTGATATCAACATTATTCGGCTTTCAAGGGGGAATATATGAACAAACAAGTGAAGTTGCCATGGGAACACCACTTTTACCCCTTGTGGCCAACCTGTTTAAGGAACATTTTGAAGAAAAGGTTCCTAGCATGTCACCCTTAAACCAAAATCATAGTGGAGGTTCATTGATGACACTAATGTTAATTGGCCTCGTGGAAATGAGAATCTAGGGAAATTTGATCACCATGGACAAGTTAATCTAAGGAAGTCTGTGGATCATCTTAATAATCAATCTAAAGTTTGGATAATTTTAGAGGCTAAATTTCGCTCATGGGCTAATTTTCCATGGTTTTTCCCAAAACAAGATTCGCTATTCTAAAAATTATTCGCCCAAATTTTATAGGATAAAATTATTTTACCTAAAAATCGCCAAAATTTTATACAAACTATATAAAATCCTTAGAAATTTGAATATTTTTACAAAAATATCACCAAACATTTTATAGTTGGCATATGAAGGATTAGTAAGATTCGCCAAGGTTTCTACATTTTAAAATAAATTTCCATCCTTAAAATCATCCCTGATCTAAACACAAAATTACTAAGGAGACCGAAAAAAATGAAGTCTTCCCTTCTTAGACATATCACCAAAAATTCCGATGGTTCCTTGTCTCATCAGGTATTCGGAAAAAAAACCATACATAATAGTGATTGCATGCAAAGTCCCACCATCATCTGGCCCAAAAATAGGGCTCATCAACACATTAGCAACACGCACTCTAAGGATTTCAGATGAAGATAACCTTCATCAAAAGAACACTCATCTTCGCAAGGTCTTTTAAGATAATGGTTAAAATGAACGGATTTATAGGGCCTTTCATAAAGCATGTAGGCAACCATGCCAAGAGCAAGATCACAATAACAACACTCGATATTCTGAAGGTTTACTTGCCCTACATTCAAGAGATGATGGACGATATTGCCAATATTCTAAGAAGAAAACAAATCATGATGACCTCAAACCCCTAAATATCCTTAGGAAAATCTTGAAAACCTATTAAGGATCATATTGATCCTTGTCAACAAAAAGGGGTTTACATCATCCCTTGCACTTGTGGAAAGTTTTACAATGGTGAAACCAACTGACCAATCCAAATCAAAATTAAGGAGCATAACACCGACATCTTGCACAACCACTTCCAATCATCAATGTCGGGCTAAGCATTTGACAAATGAAACATCATATATACATGGAAGATGCCAAGGTTATTGCCAAAATAGATTCTTATTCTAAAAGATTGTTGAGGGAAGCCATCAAGATTGAGAAACACCCTGAGAACCTTTATAGCAATGATGGATTGAAATTAAGCAAGAATCGGTTTCTGGTGATCCATCAATGCAATAATGACAATCAAGCTCTCAATCAAGTGTTGACCTAGCCTCCAAAGGAATATGAGAGAAAAGGTAAAAAAGTTTACCCTTTGTAACAATAAGGTAAACCCCCTTTTTAGAGATTTTATTTTCTCTAGATTAATTAGATTATCAAATCTTTTTAGGACAAAGTTGTTTAATTAGAAACCTAAGTAAACATTTTGAATAAATTTGTCTAATTTGATTCCAAAGTTAAAAAAATTATCTGATTTGAAACCTTAGTAATAGGGGGTACTTAAATAAGAAATTAAAACTACGTTAGCAATTAAAAAAAAAGTCCCTTCTTAATCCAATCACCTAAAACCATTGTAGAATAAGAATGGATAAAAAAATATAGGTACATGTCCCTTTTTAATCCAATCATCTAAAACCATAGTAGAATAAGAATGGATAAAAAAATATAGGTACCTAGTAATGTGATATGGTGTAATTAAAAAGCTTTTGTAGTCCAAGGTTAGCCTCTTCATTTCTAAAGCGATTTTTGTTTTGTTTTCTCCTTTTTGACTTTTTGGTAATAAAAGTGAATTGATTTTGAGAAACAGATATTTGGTTACCTATCATTAATAAAAAAAAAAAATGAGAATATTCATAACTATGTTAGCCAACCTAGGGCTAAGAGGACGATGCTTATTTCTCACCTCAATGATAATTAAACAATCATTTATATGGTTTAAAGGTTTCTTCTTCAAATGAAATCATCATGTGTCCCAAAGATGGACTACACTAGTATAGTCCAAAACATGGACCAAAGCATTAATGAATATGGGATTTCAAACCCAAAAAATCATTATATGTATGAACCCAACTACAAAAGTCTAAGAAATGAAACTAACACCTTTATTCGAAATGGAACACTATATAATTTGTCATCCTTCTTGGTACTTTTTGGGTTTAAGAATTAGAGTTGTGGACTAGTAAGGGCCATTTTCAGACCGATCCTAAAACCCACTTAGTAGGGCCAAAACAAAAATTAAAAAATACCCATTTGGGGCCAAAAAATGCACTTTTGGGGGATTGAAAATGTTAAATTTTGAGCTTGATTTCTTATGCGGATTATTTCTTTATTTTCTTCAACACTTTGATTCCAGCTTATTACATTTCAACAATATAGAATCATAACTGAATAGCAATAACCATGTAGTTACATAAGCATGCACATCAACAACACATGTACCCTAGGGAAACCCTGTACATGGAGAAAAACCCCAACAAACGATATTCCTTTATTGCATTAATAATGTAAGGTCACTTACAAATATCCACCATGAATACTCTGCTCTTAAAGAGCTTGCCAAGTTGACTCTGACCTGACAGTGAACTAAGAGACCTTGCCGATATAGATGTATCCGAGTTGCTTTCAAAGACTGAGATATATCAACTCTGATATGGGTTGTTGAAGCTACCTCTAATTGACTGATATGTGCCTCTGATATGTTGCCTCTAAAGCATTGAAATGCACCTCTGATATGTTGCCTCTACAACACTGTTATGCACCTCAATATCTGTCTCTATATCACTGATATGCACCTCTATTATGCTGCCTCTATATTATGTTACTACAGCACTGTTATGCACCTTTGTATGCTGCCTCTATATGTTGATATGCACCTCTATATGTTGTCACTACAGCACTGTTATGCGCCTTTGTATGTTGCCTCTATATGTTGTCCCTATATCACTGATATGCGCCTCTAATATGCTTCACCCTTAACCTGCATATGAACTGTGTAGAAGAGAGGGGTCGACCTCTACTTATAAAGGAGTGAAGAGGAGAAGTAGATGGCTCGAATTAGGAACTTGTTTGCATGTTTAACATAACTCAGCTTCACACTTTAGTTCAAAAATAGAACTAGACTTGAGACTTCAGTCATAACTCAGCATTTAGCTTTAGTTCGCAAATAGAACTAGACTTGAAACTTCAGTTATAACTCGACTCTTTACAAGGAAATTCGAATTCCTCTTCATGGTGGATAATGTTACACGTGCCAACGCACTAGATCAATACATTTATATCATTTGCAATATTAGGAATATCGTTTGTTTCTAGCTCATAGGAATTTTATATTCAACCTAACTTTTGCTAGATGCCTTGAATTTTTCTCATGCTCACAAGGCTTGACTAGGCTCACAAACGTTGTACGTTCCCCCTGACTTTTCCACTAGTCTGTCTATGCTCACAGAGGTTGTACATTCCCCCTGACTTTTGCACTAGACTGTCTATGCTCACAGAGGTTGTACGTTCCCCCTGACTTTTGCATTAGACTTACATAGCATCTCGTTCGTCCTGACTTTTGGTTTGGCTCACAGAGGTTGTACGTTCCCCTTGGCTTTTGTCAATACCTCACAAGACTGGTTGATTCTCCAAATCTCCCTAGCTAGCCTCAGGGTGGCCCATATCGCCTCTCATTGGAGAATGACTGTCGATGCTACCAAATTTAACAGTCCCTCTTAGCGAGGGAGTCATTCTCAGCCACACCAAACTTGCCTCTTAGCTGCACAAACTCTCTCGAGGTCAAAGGCTTGATCAAGATATCAGCTACCTGCTCGCTCATGGCTATGTACTATAACTTTACAGTGTTTCTTTGGACCAAGTCTCGAATGTAGTTGTACTTCATGTCAATATGTTTTGACCTGTCGTGAAATACCAGGTTCTCTGTCGGCTTTATGCAACTTTGATTGTCACGGTGAACCATTGTCGTCTCGATCTTGTCACCAAACAACCCAGAAACCAATTTTCTAAGCCATACTGCTTCCTTGCTAGCATCACTTGTTGCAATGTACTCAGCCTCTGTTGTACTCTGTGCAATGGATCCCTGTTTTCGGCTTGACCAAGAGATCATAGCGGATCCTAAACTGAAGCAGTATCTGGAAGTACTCTTCCGATCCACTGGGCTTCCTGCCCAGTCAACATCTGCATACCCATGCAGAAATAAACCACCAATGGATGTTTATCTTAGACCATAGGTAATGGTCCCTCTGAGATATCTCAAGATGTGCTTTGTTGCCACCTAGTGTCTCTGTCTCGGTTCAGTCATGAACTGACTCATTGCAATCACTGCATAGCATATTTTTGGCCTAGTGTGGATCATGTACATCAATGATCCAATCAACTGCCTATACATGGTGGGATCTACCAAATCTAAACCTGTATCAGAATCATGCAGCTTCCTCAGGTTGGTAACCATCGGAGTAGACATGGATTTGCAATCCATCATACCAAACCTCTTTAGTACATCCATTGTGTATTTTCCTTGTGCTAGAAATATATCGCCCTGTCTTTGCCACACTTCCAACCCTGGGAAGTAATGCATCAAGCCTAAGTCTTTCATCTCGAATTTTGAGGTTAGCTCCCTCTTACACCGGGCTATTATCCCTTCATCTCTTGTTAGAAAGAGATCATCAACACATAGGATTATTATAATAGGTTGGTTACCTCATACCTTGAAGTATAGATTTGCATCAGCATGACTTTTCTGAAAGCCCGGGCTTTTAAGAAAGCAATCAATCTTGTCATACCAAACTCTGGGAGCCAACTTAAGACCATACAAGGCCTTCCTTAGCTTGCATACATGAGTGCCTTTGTTATGCAGTACAAAACCATCTGGTTGTTCCACAAAGACCTCATGTTCAATCTTTCCATTCAAAAATGTTGTTTTTATATCCATCTGATGTAGCTTCCAACCAAGAACTAAAGCTAATGCAATAATAGTTCGAATGGTGGTATACCTGGCTACAGGCGCAAAAGTCTCTTCGTAGTCGATTCCTTCTTTCTGAGTGAAGCCTATGGCTACAAATCTTGCCTTGAACTTTTCCACACTCCCATCAGCTGCATGTTTGATCTTATAGATTCATTTGGAAGAGACCATTGATTTGTCCTTTGGCCTCAGCACAATGTCCCAGACATTGTTCTTTAGAATTGACCTATATTCCTCAAGCATGGCATCCTTCCATACTTGTAATTTATCTGCTTCTTCAAATGAAGAAGGTTCGGCATCACTGATGTTGCTCATCAGTGCAACATAGCCTCCAAACCTATGAGGCCTCTTACTTTCCCTGAAAGTTCCTTTGGGAGCAACTATCTTTTCTGCTTCCTGCACTGTTTCTTTAAGCCACCCTAGCTTCCTTTTGGCTGGAGATTCTTCAAGAGTTCTTTCTAACTGTTCAGAAGGTTCTAGGGGCTCATTACTTGGCCCTTCATGAGGTTCATCACTCTAAACATATGACTCTTCATTTTCAGAAGAGGATGAAGCTGGTTGAACTGCTTCCGATTCCTGTTGAAGCTCTCTGGATTTCTTGAATGCAGCTTCCTCATGGAAAGTCACATCTTTGCTTACCTCTAATTGTCTCTGACCTGGTACATATATTCTGTAAGCCTTGGAGTTCTCATTGTACCCCACAAAAACCCTTTTCTTGCCTGAGGGTTCCATCTTTGTCCTCTTTTCCTTAGGGACATGAATATACAATGGACACCCAAATATCCTTAGATGCCCTACTTCAGGTTTGATCCCTGAGAAGACCTCTTCAGGAGTCTTGTCCTTCAAAAGATCATGTGGACACCTGTTCTGAATATAGACGACAGTGGAGGTAGCTTCTTCCCATAAATAATTTGGCAGATCCTAGTCGAACATCATTGCTTTCGCTGCTTCACAAATTGTCCTGTTTTTCCTCTCAACAATTCCATTTTGCTGAGGGTTTTATGGCATAGTCAATTGTCTCTTGATTCCTGCTAACTTGCAAAAATCCTCAAACAGGAGAGATTCAAACTCTCCTCCATTGTCTGTTCTAAGGGTTCTGATGTGTTTCCCTGTCTGCTTTTCAATAAAGGCTTTATACTCTTTGAATTTATCAAATGTGTCACTTTTAGCTTTAAGGAAATATATCCAACATTTTCTT
>ML838204.1:32929-46214 GCA_009831015.1 Picea engelmannii | reverse complement strand
TGACTTCCTCAACAATAGATCTATTCTTCTTCTCTGCGACCCCATTCTGTTGAGGGTTGTAAGGAACGATGTACTCCCTCTTGATCCCTTTTGGGAGTAGATGGTAGCTTCTTCTCAATCTCCCTAGCAAATGAGGGATGGCTCCTGGTCATATCAACCATGACAGTTCCACTCCTAGAAACCACACACATGTCAATAGAAAAATATGGTCCCACATAAAACAGAATCACCATGACCATTGGTGGAGGAATATATGCATAGATCGAAGATCTATCACAAAAACTAAGATAAACACATACACAAAGCCTTGTAAAACATGATACTCTTGCTCGGTGTTGCACCATAGTCATGAGCAGTTTCTACAGCTCCAATGCAAAGCAACAAACTCAAAACATACAGATATGAAGATAAGAATAATTGCATCGTGTTCGTCGATTGGAACATGTGACTAGGTGGAGTAGATTCAATATGATTCTCTCACTTGACGGGAGTCAAACCCTCGACCACTTTGATATCTGTTGTGGCTGCCTAATTTAGTAGATCAGGTAAAGACGGCATTCCATCCTTTGCAAAAAAATTGAGGAACGACCCTTCCAGCAAGCAACCAAGAGTCATGGTCGATCCATTCTGAAAGGGCATCAACATTAACTTCCCACTACACTGGCAGGTATAATTGGGATTGGGGTTTCTAGCAATACAAATCCCATATGCCCCCCTTGCCTCAGATTTTAAAAATCACCCACGAAAATTGCTTGAGTTCTCACCAAAATCCGACAATCTCTTCTCAGTACCGTGGTGGCTTTGCAAAGAACGATTGCTCTGTCAAGCGGGCAGATCTCCACTCCACTACACTATCAATAGATTCTAGTGCTCACAGACTCATAGACGTGTGTTAATAATCTCCAGAGTTCGCTTTAGAGGTGTGGGATTCACATTCCCCAGCCCAACGATATCTACAACCCGATGATGTGCTTAGTTTGTGTGTATCGAGCACTCATCCTCTGCAAGCGTGTTTCACATCAATAATGCACCCGACAGATCCGCCAGTAATGCTGCCACTTTCATCTTCGACCCCACTTGGGCCTCTTCTCTTGGCATGGTAGCTCACTCCCTTGGATACGATTCTTCCAGGCAGATCACGAGCACCACTCAAGATCATGTGCCCGATTTCTCACTCGCAACAAAGCACACTCATAAACAACTTTGAAATAGATGGCTAGCCACAATTTTGGCTGCACACTACACAACACAACTAAGCACACTACTCTCTCTATTCTACTCTTAATCTTACACCTAACCACATGTAGGATTACATTCTTGGACTCTCATCTTCCTAGGCTCTCCCGTGAGGGAATCAAGCCCAATCCTGCTCTGATACCATGTTGGTTTTCCTTATATGACATATGATAGATATATTATTACAATGATGAGTGTTCCATATATAGGGAACATATGGTGACCATCCATGAAAGGATGTGTCCCTTGAATAATCAGTAATTATTTATTATTATCATTTACTTTATATATGATACTTAATAGTCAATATTATATTATTAATTATTATTCTAAGAGAATGTCTTCCCGATGTTGTCCAAACATCAACACATGGTATAGCCATACTCACCGAGTATATGCCAGGAGGCAACCATGTCCACTGCAGGGATGAGATTGGTGGTGAAGGGCACTTTCCTCGGTAAGAGGGAGTGTTGAGATTTGGGTACCTTGGAAAGTGGTCCCCTTGTGTTTGTAAGCTTCTAAACACATGAGGGAAGTAGTTTGTACCTTGTACAATGTACTTTGTGTCTAATTTCACTTTGACTTAGGAGATTTAAGTCAAAAGTGAAATTTGGTCATTTTAGCCTAAAGTGACAATTAATTCACAAAGTGGGTGAATTAATAGACATAAAGTGAAACTATGGAAACTTAAGTAAAGTGGGTTTTGGTTTGAGATTTAGATAAGTTGATCTCAACCATTGATTAGGGATGAGATGAGAATCTCAGTGTTACAAGAAACGAACCGGAACCGATAAAACCGACCGGTCCAACCGGTTCTGAGCCTCCACCGGTCCGAACCATCAAACCGCTCCTGACTGGTTCTGTATGGAACCGGTCGGTTCCGTACAAAACCGGTTTTTTTATCTGAACCGGCCGGTTCCGTGAAGATGACCCGTGGGTGGGAAAGGTAGGGGAAATTTAGATTTTTTTTTAAATTTAGGGTTGGGATTCACATTTTTTTTTAAATTTAGGGGTTTTTTTTAAAACTTTGCAAATTTGTGTATAATGGTTTGGATTCACATGGATACACATGAATATGTATTTGTTTTTCAAAATTTGAATATTTTATGTATTTTTAGTGACCAGTTTTTTCCCGGTTCCAGTTCGGTTCCGGTTTTTTGGGTCAACCGGTCCAGTTCTAGTAACTTTGGATGAGATGATCTCATCCACCCAATATTTAGGTTTCCTTATGCATCCTAAAGCAGGGCGCAAGAGGCCAAGGAGAGGCCATTCACTCATTTGTTCACTCCTTGAGTTTGAGAGAGAGCAAGAGGATGAGGTTTCAGGGATTGGGAGAGGAAAGCTTGGGCACCTCCTTGCATGGAGAGAGTCAGCAGGCTTAGTGCCCAGTTTATTTAGTGGGGAGCTTCTAGTTCTGAGGAGGGCGCACTTGAGGAGGAGGGCGCATCATCCGTGGGGAGTACTTAGAGAGCTCAGATTGTAGGGAGGTCTGTTTCAGAGGGAGGCTACTCATCAGTATCAGAGTAATGTGGATGGGTTTCCAAATCAGAGCTTCCAGTTGGCATCTGGCTTCATTTCAGTGGTCTTGGCAGCGTTTCTGAGGGGTGCACCATCCTAGGGCACTCTTCCTTCTTTTGGACTTGTATTTCAGCTTGGATCAAGCTGCGATTGTAACAGGTTCATCTATATTTTGTACTTGTTGTATTCCACCATCTATTTTCCTCACATATAGACATATATTCCAAACTGGTTTTCCGGGGGGTTTTATCCAGGGTCATGTTGACCAAAAATACCTGTGTACAATTTCATGTGTGTTAGAGTGTAGAGCTACTTTATTTTCAGCTGTAAAGATCTCTAGGTGTGTTACATTTATTTTAGTATCCTTGGTGACTAAAACTACATGCTAAAGCACCTAAAATTGAGAATGTAACTGTAACAAATCAGCAAGAAGTTACTGAACAGATTGCTGTCCTAAAACAGCAGCAAACCATTGTTAGACAGTTGAAACTTAGATCCAACTTGAGGTCAAAGACAGACCTAGTTGGCAGCTTGATAGGACCTGGAAAATCATCAAGAAATAGCCCCAAGCCGCAAACACCGTGAATCGTCATGGAGACATTCCAAAAGATGAATCAGAGGCAACATTCCCAAGACTAGAAGTGCAAGTTGCTAACATCTCCAAGAGTATGGCAATATTAATGTCATCCCTAGAGGGCAAGTTCGGACCCTCTGAGGAGTGGGTTGGCTCTAATGGAGATTATGGCTCTCGTGACAAACCTAAAGATAAAGAAAATCCAAAGAAATCCCCATCGAAAAAACTAAAGAAAGAAAGGCCAAGCTCTAACAAGTACAACCCATCTTCTCAACCTCTATTCAAAGTGGAATCCAAAGTAGACATCATTAAATCATTAGTTGCAACAATTTGAAGTCTAATTCAATGTGTACAACCTACGAAAGAAGCAGAAAATATCATTTTCCCAACTAGCGCTGGAGGGTCACACCCAAACCTGGCCTTAATGGAGACACTTATACTAGAGAGTGATCCACTAATAACTAAGTGAGAGGTGTTTAAAGTTGTGAACTCCCAGTTTTACCCTATTGGATATGAAGACGACAAAAGGATTCTTTGGCACTACTATGGACAAAAAGAGGGACAGTGGAGGTTATAAAGTTTGATATTTGGTTTATTTTCCCTCATTTTGAAAAGCAGAAGCAAGAGATTGAGAGAAAAGGAGTTATTCATCATTTTCCATCTAACTAAGAAAGGGAAATCAAGTGTTTCCATCGCCATTAGCAAATTTATTATGGAGTGGGGATTGATTCCCGTCTACCATTTCCATATTCCCTGGTATGTGTAATAATTTATGTTTAAAATTTTTAACTTGAAATCTTAGATTATTAAGTTCTCATGAATGTGTTCTTCAGACATTCTCAGATCTGATCATTCATACATTAATAACACACATTCAAGATCAAATATGCACAACGAAAGATAAATAACAGCCAGCTGCCACATACTAAGACAAGTATTTTACCCTAGAAACCCCACTACCTCTGGGGAAAACCAGCAATGCTTTGTGTTCTTTCTTTTATTGCAGGATCAGATAATCAGTTACAGCAGTATGATTGGTCCACCCGAGACTCCATATGAATCACTGAAAAAGCCAACTAGCTCAGCTATACCACTTGTACAACTTTCCTGAGCAACTTGCTCTTCAACTCCAAAGACCCTAGCTTGAGCTCTTCAATTGGACGAATACTTCTACCTTCTGACTAGACTCCAATCCTTCTTGCAAACCCTTAGAACACACTTGAGCCCTAGCTTGGCACTCCACCACCTTTCTCTCTCTATGACTCAGAGTGAGACTAACTCGTCACTGTCAACAATGACAAAGGCATCTTACTTTATAACACAAAATACATCAAAATACCATGGGACCAAATACCATGGGTCACTTAACCATGGGCAGATTCATACTAGTCACTTAGGTGCTATAAAGACCACCTTATAACTTTGTCTAGGAAAACAACTTAGGCACTTCACGTATTGCTAGACACACCCAACGTGGAAGTAACTGCCTCGTTACAAAAAAAAAATCCAACAATTTAAGCTTATATTTTATTTGTTTTTTGAGTATTTAATAAGAGATTTAGCATTTATGTAGGTCTTGAATTTTTATTTGCAGCAATCTTTTGTGTTGACTTCCATTTCTTTTTGTGCCCTAGGTTTAATCACTGCCCTATGAAAATGTTGAAGGCTTGGACCTGTTATTGAGATATGGTGAACCGCCTAACCCTTGTAATTGGAAAAGGTTGGTTTGCAAGTTGTGTAGGAAGGAAATGAATGGTAGAATAAACCGCTTGAAATGCCACCTTGCAAACATTCTAGAGCATAAAGTGGGAATATATGAAAAATCAACCCTAGAAATTGTTCATATTGCCAATCAATCACTTAATGACATGGGTGGGAAGAGAGAAGAGAGGGAAGCTTTGAGACTTGAACTTGCAACTAATGGAGTTGTAAGAACCTTGGCAACCACAAACTTATCAGGGATGTCAGGAAGTGAGAGCCCCTCCCCAACCTCACCTTCCACAACGCCCTCAGCAAGCTCACTTTTCTTTGTTCTGAGAACTACTATTGGGGCACAACCTTCTATTAGGTGAATAGCTAAATAAAGGACAAGCAAGACGCATACAAGATTTTGGATAGATGCTTTCTATGGGGTGACATTCCTTTCATCATTTCTATGAAAAACATGTTCCACCAATTAATGCTCAATGATGTTGCTACTGTTTGCCCATGGTACAAGGCCCCGACGTATGAGGAGTTGAGAGACCCTGTCCTTCAAAATGAAAATCTCGATTACTTTCATGGATTGGAGAAGCTTAGGGAATCATGGAAGTCACCTAATGCATTGTGATGTGAAATGGTTGGACGAATGGGAAGGGCAAAGGCCATTTTTTATTTCTTGGTTAATTGTCCCAAGTGGGAAATGTTTATTAAATTTGTTGATGTGTCCACATATGTTAAATATGTGAAATTATTATGTGAGTCGTTGGATGGATTCATCCAAAAGATAGGTCTGCAGCATGTTTTCCAAATCATAATGGATAATGTTGCTAATTATACAATTGTTGGCAGGTTGTTTGTGGAGTGGTATTCGACCTTTTTTGGACTCCTTGTGCTACCCATTGCATTGATTCAATTATAGGGGATATGGGCAAAATTTATTATATCATTGAATTGGCTAGGAGCATCACAACATTTATATATAATCATGCATATGTTCTAGCCTAATGAGAAAATCCATAGGAAACAAAGAGTTGGTGCCCCCTGCAATCACACGTTTCACCACTAGCTTCATTTCTCTTCAATCTCTCCACACTTGTATGTTGGAGGTGAAGAGAATGTGTATTTCATATGAGTGGCATGCTAGTTCATATAGCCATAAAGTGGACCACATTCACGCATGCTAGTTCCTGCATAAGTTCTAGCATGATGAGAAAATCCATAGGAAACAGAGAGTTGGTGCCTCCTACAGTCACAAGTTTCGCCACTAACTTCATTTTTCTTTAGTCTCTCCGCACTTGTATGTTGGAGGTGAAGAGAATGTTTATTTCAAATGAGTTGCATGCTAGTTCACATAACCAGTTTATTTCAAATGAGTTGCATGCTAGTTCACATAACCATAAAGTGGACCAGTAGGCCATAGCCAAGCTAGTGTACCATGTGACTTTTTGGGTAGGATTCAAGGAGGTGTGTGCCATTAGTGAACCTTTGGTAAAGGTTCTTCACTTAGTTGATGGGATAAGCCCAAAATAGGCTATGTTAGAAATAGGGAAAAATTCAAAAACAAAATGCTTTAAATTTTTCTATTGACTAGATCAGCATAAAGAAGAAAACATATAAACAGATCTAGACGCAAATAAAATTTCTGAGTAAGAAAAATTAACTTTTAGCTTACCTCCTGATTCAAAGATAGATGTACCTGTCACATGTGTGAATGTAAGCCTCTGTGAATATGCTCAGACTTTAGTTTAGATTCATGGATCAAACCTCTAGGATTTGATCTCTGTCAAAGAGGCCTGTGGTACAGTTTTTCCATGGAAGGAAACCCTCAAAGAAAACAGCAATAAAAGCCTCAGACTTAACAGCAATACCCCCAGCAGAAAAACCCTCCAATAAACAGTGATTAGGCACAAAAATGAGATCTGAATAGTTTAGCAAACCCTTCACTTAGCATACTGTAAAACCCAAAACAAAAAACTTGGACAGCAAGCTGAAAACCCTCCAAAGTGAACTCAGCACACCACGCGGCAGTCCTAGAAGGGATCCATAAAATCCAAACAGCAGAGCAGAGAGCCCTGATGGAGGCCGTGGCAACTGTACACAGGTCCGTGGCCTTAGAAGCAGATCTGGCACCCACAGGAACAGGTCCAGCAGCTCTAGAAGGTGAGCTCGGCAGCCCTAGAAGGCACCTCACAGTTCAGAAGAGGCAGCTCCAGCCATCAACCATCAGCAGACCCCTAAAGGGGAACTTCCAGCCAACACAGAATACTGAAACCGATAAACAACAGGAGGTTGCACCAAAAGAGGGAGAAGTGTCACTGAGGTAGCCGCGGCAAGTAGGGAGAGGAGAGAGTGAGAGTGTGTCAAATGCGATAGGGTAGGGTCTAATTTATAGTTAGGGATAGGGATCAGGGTAATTACGATTATATTTAATTATTGATATTTAATTAATATGTCAATTAATATTTAATTAAAACCCTAATTACATAAAAACCCCAATCACATAAAATAAACCCCAGTCACATAAAATAAAACCCAACCACATAAACCAAGAGGGAAAGCAAAACAACAAGGGGGTACCTATTAAGATAAAGTCAAGGGGGGTTCCATAATGGAAAAACATGTCCACATGAGTCTCATAGTGACCTATAAACTTTATCATCACTGCATAAGGGGGTACATCAACAATGTGGTCATGTCCATCTTCATAGACACTCCTAGGTCTCATGGACCATCCCGGGAAAGAGGAAGAGGATCACACATCAACACATCTTGGTATAACACCAAGATCTACCTGGTCAAAGACCAGGTTGCCCCAAAACACATCTGGGGGCCCTAGAACACATCTAGGGTCTTATCCACCAAGGTACAAGACCAAGGATCAATCCATGCATTAAGCAAGGGTTCCCTGGAACACATCCAGGGGCCCTAGACACATCTAGGGACTTATACCAACCACCAAGGAACACATCCAAGGATCAATCCAGGCACTGAGCAAGGATTCCCTAGAACACAGCCAGGGGCCCTAGACACATCTAGGGACTTATATCAACCACCAAGGAACATATCCAAGGATCAATCCAAGCACCGGGCAAGGATTCCCTAGAACACAGCCAGGGGCCATAGACACATCTAGGGACTTATATCAACCACCAAGGAACATATCCAAGGATCAATCCAAGCATCGGGCAAGGATTCCCTGGACTACATCCAGGGGCCCTAGACACATCTAGGGACTTACTACTTGGTCCAAGACCAAGAACCCCAGTCATCTACTGGGAGGCCTTTTGCCATGGCTCTCACTGCTTGGTCTCATACCAAGAAACCCCAGGAGTGTGTTGGGGGCCCTAGTCCACAGCTAGGGTCTTTTCCATCCTCCGGAGAATGGCTCTTGCAGCTGCATTAATTTCAATAGGCTACTTGTATGAGGTCGTGCATAGGCCCAAGGAAGTTATACGTACCTATTATGAGGACAACGAGGAGGGAGATTAGGAAAACAATATTGATATGGCATTAGGGATCTACCTCAATCCCACATTCTCTTATTCATGTGATTTTAGGTTTGATGTTGAGGTTATGAATGAATTCCTCCCATGTGTTCAAAGGATGGTAGCAAATTCGAATGAACACTACGAGGTTTCAAAAGAAATGGAGATTTATTGGATGGGCACTAGAACATTTAGCTTTGACAGGGTTGTTCAAGATAGGAAGACTAAACTATCGGGTAAGCATCATTTTGTTTCAAATTTTAGTGTCTTTTCTTTCTTTTCTATTTGGTGTTGTATGGTAGCATAATTTAAAGTCGTTTCTTTGTTTTCTCTTATTCGTTGTCTATGTTTGGTGCACAACCTATGGCAAAAGAGGACCAAATTTACAAAGGCTTGCCATTCAAGTGTTTCGCAAAACTTGTAGCTCTTTAAGTTGTAAGTGTAACTAGAGTTTATGTGAAAAAATACAAACCCAAAAGCATAACAAGTTAGAATTTTCAAATTAAATTTTAGATTTATTATAAATTTTATGACCCATCAACCTTTGATATTTCTTATTCCTCAAGGCTCGTCATTTTTATGACCTTTGTGAGGTTATAACCCCAATGCCTTAATGACATGGTCTACATCTAATACAATATCGAGCTATGGCTTGAGAGAACATCTGACATAAAGGCTATTTCATTAGATGGGATTGACACCATGGGTGAGTAGAAGGTGGAGACTAAGTGGCATATCATGGAGGAGGCACCTACAAGAAGATGTACCAAAGGAGGTGGTAGAGGAGGATGTTCCAGTACGATCACCTCAAGAGGAGGAGAGTGAGAGTGTGCCACTACCTTCACAAATAGAGCAACTAGCAAAAGACATCAGTTAATTGAGTCATGACTTCCACTAGTCTAACTAAGTGTCATTGACTCTAAATTGAAGAGGAACGCCCTATTTTGTAGGGGAATATTCTCTAGAGAGAATATTCTCATCTAAGGAAGCATTCTCTATTGAATTTTCACTATGCTAGGCTCAAGCATGAAGTTTATTTCAATTTTAGCATTTACTTGAACCATAAACAAATGCAACTACACCATTAACAATTGGTGAAATAACCAAGATCACAAGAAAAAATATCATGCACAAGAACACAAGAAATATCCTGGGAAACCCTTCTCAACAAGGGAAGAAAACCCAGCAATCCTTTGATATATTCTCAAGAGAAAGACCTCCCACACCATAGACCTAGCACACAAAAGGGTTCTCTCTAAAACCAAGAAGTTAGCGCCCAAGAGAGCTACGCACTTCAGCCCTAGAATATGTACTTGCTGAAATTTCCAAAATCACATCTGTGTTGTGTGTTTCCTCAATGGAGAAATCACCTTTATTTATACTAGACAGGACACATCAAAAGTGGTGTCTATTGGCAGAATAGGGCCGACCTCAATAACTCAGAATATAATTAATAATTACAATATTAATTATCTTTTACATCAATTATCTTTCACTTTACGGTGGGGCCGACCTGTACCCTTTACATCACAATTAGGGTTACAGGTAAATCTTACTCTTAGACAATATAGCAAGGGATTTCACACACCCACTAGTGCTCAGCCACTAGGGGCACGTCCACCTGTGCTCATCCAAAGGCACGTCCTACTCAACAGATCTCTATCTCACTAAATCTCACAGGAGAATCATCTGGAGTACCACATGGTCTCAACTCTCTACACAGAGGAGAACGATACACCCATCACGTGGGCACCTTCACCCCTCATAGGGGTACACATCGTTTCATCTCAAACAACACACCCATCTCATGGGCATCCTCACCACATACAAGGGCACACAACATTCAATCTCAGTCTCAAAGAGGAACGACACACCCATCTCATGGGCACACCCAACTCCTGGGCTCTCTCACAGGCTGACTCACTCAATCTGTGTCCTAGAGGATGTCTCATGAAGCTGTAATCATCAACATTCTCAACATTGGACTATCAAACTTAGGAAAATAATTACCTAGGTGAGTATGTAATATCTCCAACACCCCCCCTGAACACTACTAGGGTGTAAATGATGAATGAGTCCCAACAACCAAGGCCATGTTAGGTACCTATTGTACAATGCATCTAAGAATGAAACATTGAAAAAGCGAGGAAAGAGGGAAAACCTCATGGGAAAAACCCCCCCTCAAAGTACAATGCATCAAAAAAAATGAGAAGGAACAAAAGCAGCTGCTAAGCAATTGTATCCTTCACGCCACAAAGACCTCGCAACTATGCAAGTTTGTGTTCATTGAAGATTTTGTTGAAGATGTAGATGTCTACATGAACCTAATGAAGTAGATGCACCGGTGAAATGTCCACACATCCACTTTCTCTTTTTGTAATGAAGAAGATCCAAATGAAGTTTGGATGAAACTTTGAAAATTGTATGGCCATTTCCGGAAAAATGTTAAAAATTTGTTGATTTTAAAATACTCATAACTTCACTTCCCAGACTCTGTTTTGGACGATCTTTTTTTGAAATTGGGTATTTTTCCGAGAGGAATTCAAATATCCAATTTGTTTTTGCAAATTCTACTCAAAAAGTGCCAGAATTGCATTTGAAGTGCGTGGCCCCTTTTTGGCTCCTGAGATGCATGCATGGTGCATGCAAAAGTATCTTCATGTGACTCTTGAGATGCATGCATGATATCTTCCGCGTGAAATTCAGAAAACAAATCTGAAATGGAGTAGACATCATCTGCAATTAATGGAAAAAATAATTGTGTAGATACTCGTGTAGAAGACTCTTCAAAATTAGAGGTTTGATCTTCTGATGACTTCTCTTCTGGCTCTATCTTTTCAATCTCCTGCATGCAATCTTCACAATCTTCTTTATTCCCGAATAGAACCTCCAATCTGGTCTATATTTCGTTTGGAGTTGAGTCTCGTGATTCATCATATACTTGGTGGAGAATTTCAGGAGAAATAGACCAGAAGATATATCCTATGGCCATATCTTGTCTATTGAGAAAGTCATTTTTCTCATTGGCGAAATGAGGCTCTACTTCCATTGCCATGGTTATTTGGTATAAGCCTCCACTTCTGAGAAGAAGTAGAATCTTTGGCTCCACTCAAAATAGTTATACGACGTTAGAATTGCAGACGATGGAAATTCCATTCTTCCTATGTTCTTCAATCTTCAGTACCTGCAAATAAAGTGTTGCTATGCCTTCTTCCTAGCAGCCTATAGGCTTTGATACCATGTAGAGTTTATGAGATACCTGCACAGAAGATCTAGCTAACAATGAAACATACACAACTTGCAAATGGTGTGAAGAGAAGACAAAAATTGAGGAAAGAATGAAAGAATTTCTATTAAGCATATTCCACACTCAAAGAGTGAATAATTTACAATAGATATAAGATACACGAGTAACTAATGTGCCATAGTAGTGATCTAGAGAGAT
Source organism: Picea engelmannii (assembly GCA_009831015.1). NCBI lineage: Eukaryota > Viridiplantae > Streptophyta > Pinopsida > Pinales > Pinaceae > Picea > Picea engelmannii. The sequence goes on along the minus strand of ML838204.1, from coordinate 34,255 downwards.
CTAGACACTCACTGACACAAACCAAAGTAATCTGCCACCTAGTCCTAGTTAACTGATCCATGCAATCATCTATGAACTGAGTCACGACTTCCACTAGTCTAACTGAGTATAATTGACTCTAAACTGAAGATGAATGCCCTATTTTGTAGGGGAATATTCTCATCTAAGGAAGCGGTCTCAACATGCACTATCAAACTTAGGAAAATAATTATCTAGGTGAGTGTAATATCTCCAACAAGACGATATCTTAATCTTTAGCTCTACCCTAGAAGAGTATGTCTCACATTTGTTGCAACTATTAGAGATTCTAAGAAAACATTAGTAGTTGGCAAACCTCAAGAGATGTGAGTTTTCTCGATGATCTCTAGTGTACTTGGCATGTGATTGGTGCAGGAGAACACAAAATTGATCGCACAAAGATGGAGGCCATCATCAAGATGTTAACACCTACCACTATTACTCAAGTGTGGAGCTTTATGGGATCAACCCGATACCTATAAAAGTTCATAACATATTTTTCAATTGTCACTACACTTGAGTCTCCAATGGCGAAAGTCTTAGCAAAAGGATTTGGAAGAACTCAAACTTAAATCACTCAATCTCCAATTTAACATTCCCTAATTTGAACAATCCTTTTGAAACATAAATCGATGCAATTGGGTATGTTATGGGAGCAATGTTGATGCAAGGAGGTAAGTCAGTTTGTTGTCATTTTGAGTTGTTTCATGGCACAATATTGAACTACCCCACCTATGACAAGGAGCTCTATGCCTTAGTGCAAGCAGTTAAGAATTGGAAGCATTATCTAATGGGCAAGGAGACCATCATCCACACTTATCACTAGTGCTTACAGTACCCACAAGCCTACACTAAGCTACATCAAGCACAACACTACAAATGGACGGGATTTTTGCAGCAATTTCATCTACTAATAAAGTATAAAATGCACAACACTAACAAGTTGGCAAACATGCTTCAAGGCCACCAGCACCTAAGATTATTGTTAGAATTAGGGAAGAAAGGCAGAACAAATGTTGTCTTTTAAAATTCAGTTAGATAGAACAACTAAATCAAATCCTTAGAACAGTAAACCAATATAATACTGAACTGTTGAACTTAGAAATACAAATCAGAGAAAGAACAACAATTAGATTTGAATTTTAACCAATTTTTGAGTGTGCATTGTTGCCGCCTTATACACACCTTTGGGAGACGTGGATGAAATCTTCAATCCACTCGGTGTGTCCTTGGGGGCAAGTGAGAGTTAAGGTGTTGTCACCTAATCCTCAACTCCTCCGTCTAGGCCAACTCCTAGCGAAGCCAAGG
>ML838204.1:2364-14953 GCA_009831015.1 Picea engelmannii | reverse complement strand
ATGTGTAATGTTTTACTTTGGGAAAATTTGCAAATATTTGGTCAACGGTTTGATTAATATATCGTCAACGCATATCTATCGCTATATATCATGTTGGGGCAGCGGGTATAATATTAAACTAGCATAGATCCATCTTAAACTAGGATCTATCAAGTATGGAAATGAATCAAATTTCTTAAAGTATATTTTTTATTATTATCATTTAATATGAAGGAATTAATACTTGACATGGAATAAAATGTTAAAAAAATTTACACCTTAAGAAATTTGATCCCTCTTGGTACTTGATAGATATGAGTTTATGATGGATCTACGCTCATAATAATTCATTCAGAATGGTGTTAGGGAAGGTATAGTACTTGATATCATCATGTGTTGAAATTTCTATCTCACGCTTCATAAAAGGAGGTAGTATGGACAAGCATGCTACAATTAAGAGGGGAGGCCATTGATTCGAATTATTTTGAGAATGAAATGAAGGCGGAAATATAGCAATGAAATATACAAAGATAATGCAATAAACACAGAGATACGGTGATGCACAATTATTAATGAGAGAAATGTACAAAAACTGTAAAATTATAGAGTGATTAAACTTGCTAGAATGGTGGCAACTTATCTCTGAGAAGAGATGTGACGACTATGCTCATTCGTAAGAAGATGATGTTTACAATGAGGCTCTAAAGACCTTTTTAACATAAAGAAAATCCAAAACCCTAACCCTGAAAGATGAAAAGCCAAAAGGTTTGCGGGCCCCGATGGGGGTAGTTGATACGTCAACTTCTCGAGAGCGTAACTTTTGCATACAATCTTTGTTTGGGGCATTCGATACCTCGTTGTAAAGGTATATCCGAGAAGTAAAACTTTCACCAAGGGTTAGTGTATGTTGTTGGCAACCCGTAGCCTCCCAAAAGTCCAAAAAAACGTCAATTAAGGCCTCAAAATGGCCCCGGAAGTTTGAGACTCGAAAAACTGTAAAAAATTGTCAAAATGGAAAATTGTTCTTTGAGCCAGTGGAATAGGTGGGTGGCCACCGATATCCATCTGGATCAATCCCCCCCCCCTTTATATTGCTTTACTGGAGAAGTTGTCATGCTTAACTTGTTGAAGGTTATCACGATCTTGTTGTTGGAGGGGTTGGATCTGTTCAAACAATCTAGTTGCAAGATCTACCTGAGTGTGGGAGGACTCTATCGGTGAAGATGCAACATGAAGGGTTGTGTTATTACTTTGCTTGACTAGGTAGTGTGGAGGAACCCCTGTAGGTGCAGTAAGAATATCTTTGTACTCTTTTACAATATTGTCAATTTGTTTCTACTGGATAGAAAGGTCTTGGGTCGAGGCTACAGTGGTTGTAGTGTCCTTCTGCTCACCTTTTGAACATATTGTGAAGAGGTTGAACTTTGCAGTATGAGAGATTACTTTGCGGCATTGTTTTGTCTGTATGATAGTCGGAACTACCTCTAGTATCCCATAGAGTTGACCCCCCAAAGTAACAATGAGGTTACAGGGTTGAGACTCATAAATAGCATGACGCCTCTGCATATATGGTTGGCCTAACAGAACATCACATACTTCCAGTGGGGCAACATCACACAGTACCTTGTCCTTGAAGGGCTTGATATTGTATGCCAGGCGGCATTGTTGGTTGACATGGAGATCTCGTCCCTGGCAGAGCCATCCAATGTTGTATGGTTGCGAGTGTGGTGTTATCGGCAAATCCAACTGCTTGACGACCTCTGTTGAGATGAGGATCTTCTGGCTTCCGCTATCAACAATAAAATACGACGAGGTCCCCTTCACCCACATTTGTGAATGGAAAAGGCACTCCCCCTCCTCAGGATCCTCTGGTTCTTTCGGTTGGATTGTTGCGGTCGCAACAGTAGCAGTGGGTTCTGTTGATATTATGGTAGTTGCGGAAGGTATTTACATCCACGTGTAAACCTGACGAGAATAGAATATTCCAGGAAGCAAGAAGAAACCCTAAATTAGTTGGCTAATAACCCTAAAAGACAAGTCAGCTCAAGAGGATAATTTGTATTAGGTTATTAGCCTCCAAGAGAAGAAGTCGGTTAAAGGAAATATTATATACTAAGTAAATAGGCACCCAGAATGAGAAGTTGACCCAGGCAGTTTGCCAGTTTTAGTATAAATACAGGAGGCCAATCTTCATTCTGGCAAGCATTCTCAGAACTGCAGAAGCAACACTTGTGCGTACTGTAGTTGGCCAGTTTGTGCGCAAGTTTGGAGGAGAGTTGTCGTTGCAGTTGTTGCAGCTAGCAGATTTCAGTTTTGGCCTGGACTTTCTCTTGGTTATGGTTTGGACTCTCTGATAAGCTCTTGTTACTCCTTTTGGTGCGATATCCTTGGAGAGAGGTGTGTTATCTTGTTTGGTTATATAGCCTAGGGTTTGCTTCTGGAATGATTCTTTGCCAAGGTTAAGGTGCTCGGGGGTGGCTTTGGCCTATGGTTGGGTGACAATAGTGATATTGTCTATGGTTAAACAAACACATCCATTATATTCTAACAGGTTATGGGCCCACACCTCCTTCATTCAGTCTAACCACTGGAAGGGAGCATAGCCATAAGGATACTAAGCTCGTTAAAGAATTGTTGCTAGGGTTTCTAGCAGGAGAAGTTACCAAAGCACAATCATTAGGGTTACTAGCAGGTGCAGTTGCAGAAACCCTAATCCTCTCGTTGAGGCACCTTAAGTGAAGGGATTGACATAATTTCCGAATAGACCAGTGTGCCCTAACCTAACGCATCTCCTTGTACTCTCAGCAAGCTAAAACATCAAGGTTGAGTTTTTGGTCAAATCTAGGGTTGACCAAGTCAAGGCAGCCATGACTTACTCTATGAAGTCAGAAAACAAGTTAGATGGGGCTTCTAATTTCAGAGAATGGAAGACAAGGATTGATCTCATCCTTGCCAAGAATAAAATGTTGGATATCGTGAAAGGAAAGATTGTGGAACCAGAGTTTGAAGAAGGAAAAGAAAAGGAGCCACATAACGTCGCAGTTATGGAGAATCTCAAAGACAATGACATCAATGTCATGTGAGTCATAGTGGATTCTATAAAAGACCACCTGATACCCTACATCTCACATCTTGATTTGTCTAAGAAGATGTACAATGCCCTAACAAACCTCTTCTCAGTTAGAAACATTGGACAAGTAATGAGTCTGAAGAATGAGCTCTGTGACATGAAAATGAATGATGATGACAACATAACATCATACTTCATGAGAATCTCTCAGTTAAGAGATCAACTACAAGCTATTGAAGAGATCATTTCAGAGAAGGAATTGGTAAACATAGTACTCAATGGTCTTCCCAAGACATGCGATGCATTTGCCACAAGCATGAACACAAGGAAGGAGTATCCTGCATTTGAAGAACTTTGGACTTGTTGTGCACAAGAAGAATCAAGGATCATTGCAAAAGAGAAACCCCAAAAGAAATACGATGATCAAGCTTTCACAGCAAGGTTCAAGAATTTCAGGAATAAAAAGAAGTTTGGCTCCAGGAAGAAGCCAAATCAAGAGAAAGATATGTCAGAAATACAATGCTTCAACTGTCAAAAATATGGTCACTACAAGAATCATTGTCCTGAGCTAAAGGAAAGGAAGGAGACACACGAAGCATCAGTTCTCGAAGAAAAGGAACCTTCAAAGAAGACTAAGCAGGATGAAACATACTTCTTCTTCTAAGACAAGGTAAGAAAACTCCTCATAGTTCTTGTACATACCATGTTTTTTGTACATATCTTGCATATCTATTTCCTAGAAGATAATATGTTCCAAGAGAAACTATACCTATGGAAGAACAACAAGATAAGGATTGTTATCACTATGACTACAAGTCAGACAATACACATGAAAGGATGAAGTACATCAACAACCCATGGTAACAATTCATGTGGAAGATATTACATAAGTAACAACTGCAAGATAAGTCGAAATCAGAATCAATCTTGAAGAAACCTAGAAGAAGTAAAGACATAAAGAAGTCAACAATCAAGAGGAAATTGGAAAAATATTTGTGACACTTTGCAGAAGGCAATAAGGATGCAAACGAAAGCGTGGACTCTCCTAGATGGAGAGAGTCGATTAAATATTTCCAAAAGAAGAGCATGCATTCATGCATGAAGCAAGGATTAGGAGGGAGCTAATCCTAAATGATATGATCCATTGAAGATGATGAAGTATATATCCATGGAAGCAACCATGAAAAAGAAACACATGTTCAGTGTGACCTTGGAAGAAGTCTTCTTCAAAAAGAAGCCTTAAAGTATCCCTGGTTGTCCATCCACATCCATGATCCTATGATGAAAGGAAGAAGTTGGAATCTTCAGGGCATGGAATCTATAGAAAACTCCATGGACCTAAGAGCTAAAGAAAAACATAAGGAAGAACATGAAGATTCCAAAAGAGAAATAAAAGACAGAACAACCAATCATTGTATCGAGAATCACAAGACTACCAGCCTGACCTGAACTCACTAAAAGCAATCAAGCAGAGGAAATGAAAGCTGTGATGAAGAACAATGTATGGAAGATTTATGAATGTAAGCATTGCGAGATCCAAAACTATAATTTTCTCCCAGATGGAGGGAAAAGACTATGATGATTGCGTGTTCTAGTAAACCAGACATACCTCTACATGGGCCATTATATCGTCCGCAATATCCATGGGTTGGAGTTTACATCAGATGAATGAAAAAACTCTTCTCCAGAATAATTGAACAAAGAGCGAATGTAGAAAAACCTCAAGGCTTTGAGGTATACCAGGAAGAGACTCTTGTATGCAGATGGAAGAAGGTTTTGTATGGATCCAAACAACTTGGTGTGAAGCCTCCAATGCACAACAGAAGCATGGTGAAAAACCTTCTATAACAAAGATACTATATCAGAATGGTTACTCAGAACTCAAGGATGATGGATTGCCAATCCATGACAAAGCTCTCGTGATGATAGAAGAAGTACCACTTGGATATGTTCCAAGTATGACCCTTGCCACGATGTTATGAGCTAGTAGGAAACAAAAGAGTTGAATTCAACTATGATGATCAGAGCTATATGAACCCTTCAGAAAACCAGTGCTCCAGAAAGACCGAAGTACATTGAAATCAAGCATTACATTCTCCATGATGAACTCTAGAAAGGAGAAGTGGTTCTCCAATATATATCTTCACAGATGAGCAGATAAGAAGACATTTTTGGTAAAGCCTCTGTTCAAGATGAAAGAGTTTGTGTACTCAAGGTGGAGCTCATGGAGACGACTTCCTTATTGAAAAGGAAGAGATGACTCCCAGGTTGGGAGGGAGAACTGATGTGTTATTGACAGTCATTTTTCAGTTCGAAAAATGGTCCACGATGAGCAGTTCCTTTCCAAGTTCGGAAAGTGGTTTGAGATTTCTTACGGACATGCATTTTCTAGTTCGGAAAATGGTCCAGATCGAACGGTCATTTTTGTAATGAAAATGGTTCGATTGATTGTTGATGTACCATAGATAGTGATTCCCCTTATGGTTAACATAGGGAATGGTCTAGGACAATCTCTCTTCTTGACGGTCACTCTTAGTAGTGGTCAAGAAGACTGGTCCGCCTCGCCAGACAGTCATTCTTTCGAAGCTCACAATTGTGAGCAGTTTCAAAGAATGGTCTATTTTGGAGGTTGGTGCAGGACAGTGATTTCCTTAAGAAATGGTCTGGACATTCATTCTCTAGGGAAAATTCATTCTCTCCAGGTTGCACTTTGTTTAGTGCCAGAGGAATGGCCCAGATAGGCGAATGGTCCAGGTTCAACAATCAGGGACAGGCATTCCCTAGGGCAGATTCATTCTCTCCAGGTTGCACTTTGTTTAGTGCCGGAGGAATGGCCCGGATAGGTAAATGGTCCAGGCTCAGAAATCGGGACATTTATTCTTCCTTGCTTGAGAAGAATAGTCCAGATAAATCATGGTTGATGTTTTACTTTCTTAGGGTAGATGCTCTTCCAGATCTCACAAATGTGAGTGGAAGAATGGCCCAGATGATTCAGTTTATATATCATAACAATGTTTTCTGTGCAAGTTGATGATATGATTGTTATGGAGGCTGTATGTCTCCGAACAATAGATGTATACTACTGTAGTGGATGTGTTCCACTAATTATGACTATATGTCACTGATCAAGTATCTGTGTGCTACTTGGTGTGGCAGTGTACCATTGGATTGTAGTTGTGTGCTACTATGGATAGACACAGTTGTGTTCTATTGAATGACATTGTTATGATCGCCTTGAAGACTATCAATAGTGTTGGAACTGATTATCAGCTAGATGGATGATCAATGGACAGAGATTTCCCAGACGAAAAACGGTTCAGAACATTTATTCTCCTAGGACATATGTCTGGATTAGAAGAATGGCTCTTGTGTCACTCTGTGGAGTGAGTGACTTATCCAACATCATGTCTGATTACTCAGATGGAGTATGGTTTCGAGAGATGATGCAGCTAATGACACTCATAGTGATGATGGTGCTCATGATCTAGTCATGAGATAGTCTATACGACTATGTTGATGCTACCGGGTAAATGGTATGTTTGTGCTCAAGACCATTACTTTCAAAAACCTCTCTAGCTAGGAGGGAGTGTCGATATTATGGTAGTTGTGGGAGGTATTTACATCCACGTGTAAACCTGACGAGAATAGAATATTTCAGGAAGCAAGAAGAAACCCTAAATTAGTTGGATAATAAACCTAGAAGACAAGTCAACTCAAGAGGATAATTTGTATTAGGTTATTAGCCTCCAAGAGAAGAAGCCGGCTAAAGGAAATATTATATACTAAGTAAATAGGAACCCATAATGAGAAGTTGACCCAGGCATTTTGCCAGTTTTAGTATAAATACAGGAGGCTAGTCTTCATTCTAACAGACATTCTCAGAACAGCAGAAGAAACACTTGTGCGCACAACAGTTGGCCAGTTTGTGCGCAAGTTTGGAGGAGAGTTGTCGTTGCAGCTAGCAGATTTCGGTTTTGGCCTAGACTCTCTCTTGGTTATGGTTTGGACTCTCTGATAATCTCTTTTTACTCCTTTTGGTGCACTATCCTTGGAGAGAGGTGCATTATCTTGTTTGGCTATCTAGCCTAGGGTTTGTTTCCTGAACGATTCTCTGTCAAGGTTAAGGTGCTCGGGGGTGGCTTCGGCCTATGGTTGGGTGACAATAGTGATATTATCTATGGTTAAACGAGCACATCCATTATATTCTAACAGGTTATGCATCAATTATCTGTCTCCTTTGATTATTGTCTTAATCGGAGTTCGATTCAGGGCTCGGTTCTGTTTCTTTAAGCTCGGCTACCAATGACTGTTTCGAGCGACATTCATCGGTGTTGTGCCAAGGGATTTTGTGGAAGTCGCACCACTTCCCAGAGTCCTTCTTCGTCTTCCCGTTGCTCTTCTTTTCCTGCGGCTTCGATTGGTTGTCTTGAGGTTGGTTATTATGTGGATTAGGGTTGCCTTTACCATACTTTGGTTGTTGTAGATTTGCAGACCCAAATTCCCACTTGTTCTGGTGCTTAAATTTCTACTCGATTTTGAAAGCATATCTAGAAGCTGCTCCCAATGATGAGATGTCCAAAAACTCCATTTTGGTTTGGATGTACCTGTGTAGAGCCCAACTATATTTTAGAACCAGATGTTGCTCAGAATATTTGATACCCAACTTGGTGCACAAGGTTTGGAAGGTATTTGTGAACTCCGACATTGTTTGGTCCCACTTTTGATGCAACGTGGCCCATTTCGTGTATTGGTCATCATAGTTTCCCAGAGGGTAATATTGCTCCTTGACCGCATCCATAAAAAAATACCAAGTGGGCTCGACCCCAAATATTCCAGACTCCTCTATGGAATTTTTCTCCCAGTAAGTTTCCCACCAATGTTTGACATGGGGGAGAGCCTTAAGGAGAACAAAGGTGATATTTTCTCTGTCGAAAAAAATGTGAACAGGGAAATAACCTTCTAGCAAATTTAACCATTTTTCCAAAGAATTTGCATCGATCCAACCTTCAAATACGAGAATATCAAAATTAACTTATACCTTGAATGGGGTAGTGTCTCCAAAATGACTGCTTGACAAAGACGCACATGTTATTGTCAGCAATCGTTGAAGGATTTGGGAAAATTTCTCCAGCATCTCGTTCCTCTGTTGCGCGAGGGATTCCGTGAGAAACAGCTTGATGGGATCTTCCGCTCCCGCGTCTCTCTTCTCTTCCGCCATGGGAGGCTGCTTGGGCTGGTGAGAGCAGTTATCCTCAAGGGAAACTAGCTCGAGACCCAACTCTCTATATCATGACCTCGTTAGAGACATGCACAAGAAATGAAAAGGAGTAGCCTACTCTGATGCCACTGATCTGGATTATTTTGAGAACAAAATTAAGGTGGAGATATAGCAATCAAATATACAAATGTATTGCAATAAACACAAAGATACAATAATGCACAATTTTTATTAATGAGAAAAATGTACAAAAACTGTAAAATTACAGAGTGAATAAACTTGCTAGAATGGTGGCATCTTATCTATGAGAAGAGATGTGACGAATACACTGATTTACAAGAATATGATGTTTATAATGAGGCTCTAAAGGCCTTTTTAACATAAAGAAAATCCAAAACTCTAACCCTGGAAGATGAAAGGCCAAAAGGTTTGTGGGCCTCGATGGGGGTAGTTGATACGTCAACTTCCCAAGGGTGTAACTTTTGCATAGGATCTTCATTTGGGGAATTTGTTACCTTGTCAGAAAGGTCTATCCAAGAAGTAAAACTTTTTTCAAGAGTCAGGGCATGCCGATTTCAACTTCTATCCCCCCAAAAGTCCAAAAACACGTCGTTTAGGGCCACAAAATGGCCCTGAAAGTTTGGGACTCAAAAATTGTAAAAAAAATGCCAAAATGGAAAACTGTTCTTTGGGTCGGTGGAATAGGTGTGTGGCCACCGATATCCATCTGAATTAGCCATACAACCACCCTCTCATTGCAACCTCCCACGCCTAAGATCCATGATGAGTCAATGTATACTCCAAAACTCGTGCAGAACAATGAAAATAGAGGTATTGCAATCCATTTGCATCAATATTTAGAAGTAGATGATAGGGGAACAATTGTAGGGTCCAATTCTTCTCATGATTAACAAGATGAAGATTAAAATGGAGGCCCTCATGGCCTCCAAACTCACAAACAAGCAAAGTCATTTTCACCTTGAGCAACAAAGAATAAAGAATAAGACAATGGAATTGGGAGTCTCGGTGTTGGAATGAAAGTCTCCACCAAGCCTGTCATATAATAAAAATGCAAGGGAGGTTGATGATGGTCCAGTGAAGCTACCAGTTCATGAAGGATGTTTACCAGCCACTAGAGTAGCTAGGAAATGCCCTCAATGCCTATAGTTCCAAAAGAAGCAAATAGATGCCCAAAGGATAGTCAAGGGCTTGGTTAAGAAACATAAGCCAAATATAATTAGGAGGACAGAACAGTTGGAGGAGTAGGTATGCTAAAAGAGGAGATTCGTTGGTATCTCCAAATAGATGCAGAGTTAGTTGAAATGGTGCCCAACATTGGCATCTCTAAGAGTCACACCACTAGGTTCTCCAACACCCTAGATTTACATTGGAAAACTAAGGAATTTGTGGCCCTCCACTATGATGAACTAGAAGAGACTAGTAACATTATTCTAAAAGAAATCAAGGATGAGCTAAGGACACTAAATGAGAATTATCATTTCCTACTCTAAATAATACAGGGCTTGGAGAGGATCTCAACAAATGGCACCACAAAAGAGAGCAAGGAACAACAACTAGGAGCAAACCATTATTACCCAATCACACTATAGGATGAGGATTGTTGAGCGAATATGGATATGGGATCACCCTTTACTAGTTATTTTTTTACAATGTTTATTGATAGTGTACCTATAGGTCATGGGATAAAGAAGAAAAAATAGCTTATTTTTTCTCTAGTTTGATATCAAAGCTCCAAGCCAAGCCACATAGATTCTCATGTTATTAAAGCTAACAGACAATTTTTTTTGGTCTTTTGCTTAATTGCACCGAAGGAGTTTTTTTAAGAGGACACTTCCCCTCTGCCTTTTGTTGTCAATCGAGGGCATATCAAAACCTGCCATTTGTCTATCAACAATTGCTTAATCTTCTCCTCCACGTGTTTTCCACGATATGAACTATGTACAATAGAACTCATCCTCATCCTCTTCAGGACTAATAAGATTTTATCGGGCAAGCAAGTGCAAATACACATTCATGACATGAAGATCAAAAGGAACACAAGAATGAAGGATTCATTGATAAAAGCGGAAATAGAGGAAGTGAAGAATGCAAAGACCATGCAGGAGTTGGTGCAGGCCAATGCATGTCTCCAAAGCTTGGGAATATTCAAGTCAACCATCATTCTTGTGGACGTTGGCCCTACAGAGCTCCCGGACACTGCCAATGTCATCATGGAGGTCCAAAACTCTCACAAACTCTTTTCTAATGACATCAACAATTTCTCAAAATCATAGGTATTATATTATGTTTATTTCCCTAATTAAAATAAGTTCCAACATTTGTTTATTGATTCTACATAGCCAACTCATGTATGAGTAAAGCATTCACTTAATCTTAGACCATGTGATATTCTTTCAGGAACTTAACTAGGATTTCATATATCATATGCAACTTGTGTTAATAAGGGTTCACAATGCTTGATAACATAGGCAAAAAAGAATTCAGACATTACTAAAGTAAAACAAAATATCTTTCTTAGTGTAGATAACAATGTAGTGTAAGATATTGTCACATAATATATTTCTTTAGTGTACTATCTCAAGGATTGCCTTTGCCACTACTCAAGATAGGTGTGCCTCCTTCCCCTACCTTAAAAAAAAACAACCATGAACGCAATATACCATGCATTTAGAGGAGGAGTGGAGGTGATAAATTGTTACTCTCTCTTGCCCTATCCTTGATAATATATATTTGTATGCAAAATATAGGGATCGCCAAAAAGGGTCCCTATGAATTCAAAGCTTATTTGGTCATGGTTGGAACGTTGAGATGAAAGTTGCAAATGGGACAATATTGTTAAATTATAATACTATATTATATTTTGAAATAAATCAACGTGAAATATCTCTTTGAGCCTAAACAAAAAGTTAAATTGTAGGGAAAATTGAATATAATAGACTTACGTAGAATGTAGTGACAATCCTAGCAAAATTTCCATGTAAGAGCTTCATTTGCATGTCAAATTTTCCGAATAGATAGTCTTTCTTGGATTGAAATGACAAACCCGAGTATTGATCAATGTGAAACAAAATTATATTGAATAACATCTCCTCTACTTCTTGGAAGAAAAATAGATGGATATATACCATGATATATCCAATTGTAGAGAAGAAAGTATTGAATTGTAGATGTACCCAATGCCTTACTTAGAGAAAGCTAAATTTGGTGTCCATTTTCAAGTATCTTAGTATGATCGCTTCCCCATGTGATATCAAATTCATTGTAAAAATGTGTTGAAATGCATGAAAATAAGAATATCACTGCAACTATTGCATAGGAGACCATGATGCAATATTTGGCCATCACTAAAATAATAGGTAGATGAAATTCTAATTATGAATAGATTAGATGGACATATGAGATGAGGAGAAGAATAACTTACACAAAAGTGTGTTGTTGTCGAGGCATATGAGGAGCTAGGATTTGGGGTGTGATTTAAATAGATTGATATATAGTGTTAACCTCATAAGAGATTGACTTGATAAGGAAATATCTAAGGAGGAAGAAGGATATTTGGTTAGTTTGTATGTGTTGGATCAAAGATCGTGTACATCCATAAATGGATCTCACATTGTTGTAATTGGGAACTGTTGCCAGCTTGTGTCCATATGATAACCAATTTTTTTATATTGTAATTAGGAGGTGTTGTTGGCATGTCTCAATATGATAACCAAATTTTTAGATCAATTGGAAATGGGATCCTTCCAATTGGAATGTATGTATGATGCTTTCCAACCCACATGTCAAACTCGATGGATGTGGTTGGAAAAACACTTATATTATTCATGAATTTGCAGGAATCTAGGATCAATCGAAGTCTTGCCAATTGTCTACTAGTATAGTGTCAAACTCTATGGTCGTGTTCGGAAAAACACTTATAGTATTCATCAATTTGCAGGAATCTAGGATCAATCGAAGTCTTGCCAATTGTCTACTAGTATCAACGTAGGCAATCACCCTTTTTGATGATTTAGTACTCAAATGGAAGTCAATGGGCTATAATAAAGACTCGAATGGCTAACAAAATTTGATTTCAAGAAGCTAAACATGTCTTCTAAGTGAACTATTGAAACATAATTTTATTAAACAAATCATTGATACCAAGCGAGGAAGCGTGGGACAGCTCACATGGTAAGGCAAGCGTACCTGTCTCCAAGTGTTGGGAGGAGGTCTTGTGATCAAACCTTGCTGAGTCTCTGGGATGGATATTGTAATGCTGCTATGTAAAAACATTGTATACTGTTGTATATAATCGAGAAACT